>JAQQSZ010012901.1:0-11895 GCA_028646595.1 Phalanger gymnotis | reverse complement strand
AATAAACTTAGGAAGATGGATCTTCTTGACTCCAGGTCCAGCATTCTATCCACTGCCCCACCTAGCTACCCCTTATGACAAGGATATCCATGTTTAAGGTTTAGAACATTGTTAGTTGAATAAATTGTGAGTTAAGAAGAGGATATAAACTATCTGACATCTATTAAAAGGGTAGTTTTAGGCATTTAGAAAAGGATGTGATGATAAGAAAGAGGCAGTATGTTTTCATTAAGAACAAGATATGTAAGGCAAATTTGTTTCCTTTTTTGACAGGGTTACTAGATTCAGAGATCAGGGGAATGGGATAGGTATGATACTTGGATACATGAAGAAAAGCATTGAAGAAATCTCCTAAACTGAGAGCTGAGATCCAAATTGATCATGACCAGCTAGAATAATGTGTTAAATTTAATAAGATAAAAAAAGAATTAATAGGGACAGATAAGTAGAATAGTGGATAGAAACTTGGACTTGGAGTCAGGAAGGCCTGGGTTCAAATCCAGCCTCAGACATATACTAGTTCAATGATCCTGAGCAAGTCACATAACCTCTGTCTGCCTCTGTTTTCACATCTGTAAAATGGGTATGGTAATCATATCTACCTCCTAGAGCTGTTGCAAGGATAAAATGAGATATTTTTAAAGCACTTAGGTGCCTAACAAACACTTATCTGTTTGTCTGTCTCTAAGTACAAAGTCCTGCCCTGTTGTTGTTGTCTTAAATCTCTCTCACAAATACAAAATGGCATAAGCTAGACAAGAGCTCATGTAAAAAACAACAATAGAAGATTTTAGTGGACTGCAAACTCACCATGAGCTAACAGTATGACATGGCAACTGAAAAAAAATGAACACAATCATAGTCTGCTTTAAAAGGAGCCAGTCTCCAGAATGAGAGCATCGGGCCCATTCTGACTACATCTCGTACATGGTGCCAGGATACTGAGGCTGTTTGAGGAAGACCATGCCATAAAACAATCATTTAAAGGCTCTAGGAAGGTGTCTCGGAAAAGAGAGGATTTATAGATAGCATGAGAATTATCAACCTTTTGAAAAGCTAGCATGTGAAAGATATATTCAACTTGTCTTCTTGGCCCCAGTGAGCAGAACCTGAAGATTGAACAGATGATTGAAATAATATAAAAGGGTATTCAGACTTATGTGAAGGAAAATTCCTACCAAGTAAACTGTGCAAAAACAGAATGGACTTCTTCAAGAAGTAGTGGGTTGTCCATTGCTGGTGGCCTTCAAGTAACCTGAAGACCACTTGTTAGGGCTATTCTATGGGTGCACATTGGACTACTAGATGAACTCTGAAGATGCTTTCGATTCTATTCAACAAACAGAGATTATTTATCTACTCTCTAAAATTACCTGGGCAATACTGACATTAGATTGCAAGCTTCTTGAGGGCAGATACTATCATTCCCCTACTCAATACACTCTAGTAGTTCCCTGTGACCATTATAACCAAATATAAACTCTTCTGCTTGGCATTCAAAGATCATCCCAACTGGCTTCAGCCTACCTCTCCAGTCTTCTTCTTTTACATAGATAGGTAGATAGATAGATATGTGGATAGATACACATATGTGTATATATATGTATACATATAAAGGTACATATGTATATGTGTATATGCACACACATATGCATATATTCATTTTTCATCAAATATTTCCCAATTACATATAAATTTTTTAACACTCATTTTGAAAAGTTCTAAGTTCAAAATCTTTCCCTACCTCTTGCTCCTCCCCCACCCCTTAAAAAACAGGCAATATGATATTGATTATACATGTGAGGTCATGCAAAACATATTTCTGTATTAGCCATTTTGAAAACACACACACACACACACGTACACAAGAATGCTCAGGTCTTCTTACATATTACTTTCCTTCCAAGTGTTCTGCAGTGCAGTCATAATGGCAGCCAGCTTGCTGTTCCCCTCCCTCTCGTATCTCTGTGTTTTGTACTAGCATTTCCTAAGGCAGGAATGATCTCCCTCCTCTTTCCTCCCTTCCACTTCTTAGAATCACTTGCTTCCTTCAAGACTAAGCAGAAACCTTTGCAGAGTGCTTTTCCCAGTTCTCCCAGTACCTAGTGTCTTCCTTTCTAAGGTTGCCTGGTATCTATCTGCTGTACTCTGTAGGTACCCTGTATAAACCTAATTGTTTGCCTGTTGTATCCCCCATTAGAATGAAAACTCTTTAAGGCAGGGATTCATCTAGCTTTTTCTTTGAATACCTAGTGCTTAGTACAATGCCTGGCTCATAGTAAGCACTTCATAAATGCTTGTTGACTGATTGATCAAATGGAGATACAAAGATGAGTAAGCCATTCCTTGCCCTCAGTGCTTACCCGCTAATAATGACACTGAAAACACCTGTGCTCTGTCCCAGTGGAACTCTGGTCCTTGCTAAAGATTTTGTGCCCTGAGAGCACCATGGTCCTGACTATGGAGCCTTGATATTTATGGGTTCAATGACCACGGGACAAGTCTACAAAAGTTATTTGGCTGTGGCATTTGAGCAAATGTGGGCTTTGTCCCTTCTTGTTTGTTTTCAATAATTCGTAGTGTGGTTTAAATATTTAAAGGCATAGGCTCACTTTTCTCAAAGACTTTCAGTTGGTGAGTTTGGCGCTATAATTTTAAAAGGGCTCGTGTGTACACCTCCCAGGCATGCTCAGAACAATGCTGGAATTCTCATACGGTCTTGGAGTAATTTTATAGAAGACATTGGCATATTTTATGCCTTTGTGACAGCAAATGGAGATTCTAACCTGCCAGCCGTAAAAAATTATTTATTTAAAAAACATTTAATGTGCAGTGATACAGGGTGATAGATTTACAGCCGGAAGAAATTTCAGAGCCTATCTTGTCCAACCCCCTTATTCTAGAGAGAAAAACATTGAAGATTTGGAGATAAAAGTTATTTCCCAAAGTCACAGAGGTAGCAAAAACAGTTGGTATGGTTTGGGCCAAGACAGATAAATAATTAGAAATTATTCAGGCAGAAAAAAAGACAAAATAAGATGCAACCTAAGAAAATACTGGGAGCAAATTCGCTACAGTTGGGCTCTCCCTATCATTGTCCCTGGGAAATGCCAAGCACCTAGCTTCTAATCTTCAAAATGACTTTGTACATGTATTAGGTAATTCAATATTTAATATGAAGATTAATGTGTTGTGTAGTTTTTTTTTTCTCCTTTGAGTTGGTCTCAGAGAGCAGACAATAAAACCAAAGCAAATTAAATTCTGGACTTTAGACTAGTGAGGGTCCTTTTTCCTTCCTGGTCCCTTGTTCCCACATCTTTTAATGGTTAGTTAGTGGATGGACCTTTATGGTGACATGGGCACAGAGCCAATTTTGGCAGTGTCTGCTGAAACAAAAGCATCTTTGTGCTCATTTATAGGAATTTGTACAAGACAGGGCACAAAAAGCAACATATATTATGTTAAAAATATATACATACACCATCAGTGTTAGCAAAACATTATTTCAGAGGAGATTAATCTTCATTTCTAATTTCCAAAAATGATTTATTACAAACTTAATATACACTTAATTAAACATAATTTATTTACATGTAAATAAACCAATGTGAATGTATTAAATGCCTGAACAGCTTTTCAATTAGTCCTTCTGTCTCCCTAATAGGATTCTTTGTCCCTTCTTCCCTTTTACTTTTCTTCTTCAATGTTGTATTCTTGCTTTTTCTTTTTCGCTTTGCATTATTTCACAAAGTTCTTTTCTACTTTTTCTGTGTTTTTCCTATTTCTCAATCTTAATTGAATTATAACATCCCATTATGTGAATGCACGACAATTCATCTAACTATTATGATATCATTGGACATTTAGGTTACTTCTAGCTTTTTTACAATTATAAATAATGCTGCTGTAAGAAAATCCTATAAATTACAATTACCAATAATGCTGCTATAAAAAAATCAGGGAACATTTCCAATGACTGAATTTACTGAGTCAGGAAATTTTTTTTCTTAATTCACTTTTTTTTGAAGGGGTGAAGGCAAGGCAATTGGGGTTAAGTGATTTACCCAAGGTCACTCAGCTAGTAAGTATTGAGTGTCTGAGGTTGGATTTGAGCTCAGGTCCTCCTAACTCCAGGGCCGGTGCTCTATTCACACCTAGCTGACCTGACCTAATTCACTTTTTTTAAAAAAAAAGCTTTAGAGAAATTACTATATTTAATTCTTGTTTTTCAATTTTTTTTCAAAAAATCTGTGATTTCCTCAAAGTTGGTATACTCTTCATTAACATAGACAGCAACTTCTCCATGCCTTAGCAGATAATTTCATGAGTCTCTATGGTTAAAAAAAAATCATTACCTAGTGGCCAACCTTCTAGTGATAAGTCTCCCTGCATTTAACCAGGCTGGTTCTTAGACAACAGAGTTAGGAGGCTGCTTTTCTTAGCCATCTTTGGCAATGTCATAATTGCAGTGGATACTGAGCTATCATCTAATTACTTAGAATGGATATGGTAATTCATTCTTCTGACATTCAGCTCTATCTTGCACAACAGCTCTTGCAAAGGCTAGGTAGCAACAAGTTATGCAAATAGGCTGAAGAAATAGCTTTCTATTGTCAATAGGGAAGGATATCCTTGACCCAAAACTGACCTGTCCCTTGAAAGGGGGAAGATAATACTTCTTCTAGCCCTTAGATATGACATAGACCTTAAAATGAAAAGGTATGATTTTGCCTGCATCTCTTATGAGTTCCTGCTTACCATTTACAAACTAATCACATCCTGTAGGATTCAAAAATGCACAAGCCTTAAATTCCTTCGTTCTGTGTGGTTTGGAACTGAGAAAACTGTATGGTTTGATGTTTAGGTAGGTCAGTCTAGGCTCAGGACAGATAACTTAATCCCTTTCTATTTACAGAAATTCTTGTATGTCTTGTATCTTTTGAGTTACTGCTAAGGATGATATTCTTAAATTATAGAGGTTATTTTTATTGTGCTCTATGTGTATTAAAATGTAAGTGCCTTAAAGGCAGGAACTGTTTTACTTTTGAATTTGCATGTCTAGATATTAGCATGGTGCCCTGCACAAAGTAGGTATTTAATTAATGCTTGTTCCTTGACCAATTGATTGAGTTAGAAATTTCCCTGAAAAATAATGAACTTGCTGGATTTCATTAAGTCTCTGTCTCTGTCTCTCTCTGTCTCTTTCACTGTCTCTCTTTTTCTCTTTCTCTCTCTAGTACACACATTCATATCTTTTAACCAATTTTCTATAAGGAAGTAGCTTTTGGTCTTATATGTTTGTATTAGTTGTAATATACCTTTGATATCAGACCTTGGTCAGAGATATTTAACACAAAGCATTTCCTGCCCCTCCCCACCAAATGATCACTTTCTATCTTTGTGGCATTAATTTTGTTCGTGCAAAAGCTTTTTGATTTCATGTAAAGTCATCCATTTTATCTTTTTTAAATTGTCTTTGGTTCTTGTTTGGTTAAGATTGCACCCCCTATATATTTTTGTGAAAAACATATGATCTGCTTTTCTTCTAAATATTTAAGATGTGATCTTTAATATTTAGACCATATATTCTTTTGAATTTATAGTTATATAAGATTAAGATGTTGGTCTAAATTTCTTTCTTAGGTTAATTTGTGTTCTCAGATTTATCTAACTTTAGGTTACTCGCTGCAACTATTTCTGATTCTCCCTTTTCTAGTCGGTTCCATTAATCCCTTTTTCTATTTTAACCAGTACCAAATATTTTTGATGATTTCTGCTTTATAATATAGTTTAAGATATAGAAATGCTAATCCATCCTTCGTTACTTTCCTTGATATTCTGGATTTTTGTTGTCGTTTCTACGAAAGATAGGAATAGTTGATGTCGGAAGACTTACAGAAAGATGGCCACACTAATGCATTAATGGTGAAGCTGTGAACCGTCCTGAGCATTCTGAAAAATGATTTGGAATAATGTAAAGGATGACTTTAAAAAAAAGTTGGTTTTCTTTGATAAGCCTTTTTCCCCCTTCTTTTTTATTCTTTATTATTAGGGATAACACTCTGAGAGGGGGCTGAGAGGATGGATACGTTGGAAGATGTAAGTGATTTAAAATAAAAGCTATCAATAATAATTTAACATAATCATGTTTTTGAAAAAGGAAAACACTTCATTTAGGGAACAGAAGAAATGACTGCTTTCTTTCCTCAATTAGGCAGGATTACTTTTCCATTCATTCCCAGCCCTAGGTACAGAGAGCTCTCTAAGAATGGTGGCCTGTGGTGGAATACAGTTATTCTGAAGCTTGGAAGTGTGTCTGTAATCTCCCTTCTGCTTTCTCAAAGAAGAGAATGACAAATGTTCCCTTTTGCTATTAAAATGGTATAGGTTGGTCCCTTTCCTGTCTACTTTGAAAGTTGGAGTTATGGCTAGAATCTATGATCAGCACCCATCTGGGGAAAAAGAAAGGAGACATAGATGAATTATTAAAGGATTAGATTCCTTCTTTTGCAAGACAAGAGGATTTTCCACTCTGCATATATATATATATACATATGTATATATATATACAGATATACAAATATACATGTATATATATGTGTATATATCTATATGTATATAGATATAGATATAGATATATATAGATAGATAGATATATGTAAGGATTCTTTTCAGGAAGAGGTCAAAGTAGATATTTGCTGAGGTCCCTCCCAAATTCAGTAATTCTGTGGGATATTTTGTACATAATTATTTCGGTATATGTTATCTCTTCACCCCTCTCGATAGAATGTATGCTCTCTGAGGGTAAGCACTATTACACTTTTGTCTTTGTTATCTCCAGCGCTTTGTACCAAGCACATAGTAGAGGGGAGGAGAATATATCAGGAAAGTTTTCACGAAGAAACTGACTGCTTCCCTTGAATGAAGGGACAGAAATAAAAATGTAAATTCTGAGACAGGCTCAAAGAGCTGGAAACCCATTGTGAATATGGAGAAAGAGTATAGCTTTATCTTTACTGTTTGTTTATTGATTAATTTCTACTCTACTACATTTTTGGCCCTTACTTTAATTGTGATAATTTGGCTTCATAAATGCTTTTATGGCTTACAAAGTACTTTGCTATAAAGCCCTGTGAAGTAAACAAGGCAAGAGTTATTATTTCCATTGTATACTTGAGAAAATGAAGGCACAGAAAATATACGTGAATTGCCTAAGTCACATGGCTAGCAAGTGGTTGAGGAGGATTTGAATCTGGGTTTTCTGATTTTACTTCCTTCTACACCAATAGTTCTTGATACGTGATCAGGGAATCCTGGGGGTCCCAGAGGCCTTTTCAAGCTGTCTACAAGGTGAAAAATTATTTTCATAGTAATATTTATTATTATTAAAAAGTTTTAATTTCTACTATGGTAAATATAGATAAATTTAACCCACATAAACATAATCCCTTTGGGATCCTCATTAAGATTTTAGGTTATAAAGGGGTACCGAGACCCCAAAATTTAAGAACCATGCTCTGTACCACACTTCCTCTTTCTCTTGCCTTATAATATCTGTTGTCATTTTTTTGTACATGTTTTGTTCCTCCAGCTAGATTGTAAACTTCTGGAACTAATGGGTGGTATCTAATACCTCTTTGTTTGTTTGTTTTTTGGCAGGGCAATTGGGGTTAAGTGACTTGCCCAAGGTCACACAGCTAGTACATGTGTCAAGTGTCTGAGGTCGGATTTGAACTCAGGTCCTCCTGACTGCAGGGCTGGTGCTCTGCGCCACCTAGCTGCCTCTCTAATACCTCTTTGAATCACCCACTTTAACTAGCACAGTTCTAGAGACAAGTAAAATCATTTGCTCATAGAAATTCAGAGGGAGAGATCTAGAGACAAGCTTTAGCTAAGGGGATGACATCACCCTCATGGAAGCAGCTGTTTCTCCATCTCTCGCTTAGCCATCTTCCTATTGTCATAGGGTTCCACTGATGTAGCACCCTTTCCTAGAATGAGTATTCTCCCATCCATCATCACTTGATGAGATAATGGACTGGTCTTATACAGCTGTACATTTTGGGGTATAGGACACCCCTCCATCCCAACTATTTGGCCTCAAGTGAAAAAAATAGTTTTGGCTCTATAGAGATGCATCCTAATCCTTTTGTGTTATATATAAGTACTGAGGTCCAGGGCAGCTAGATGGCACATTGAATAGAGTGCTGGGCCTGGAGTCAAGAAAACTCATCTTCATGAGTTCAAATCTGTCCCCTTGTAAAAGTGTCAGCAGTCCGAGCCTCCTTTCAGTCTGGACCTGTGATCTCACTTGGGTAGGGAGCTTTCCAAAGGAGATTGGCAGCCACTCTGCAACTTATATTCTTAGAGAGTTTCTTGGGGGAGCACCAAAGAGTTGAGTGACCCACACCGGGTCACAAAATCAGTGTATGTTAGACTTGAAACCAAGTCTTCCTGACTCCAAGGCCAATTTTCTCTATACCCATGATGCAATGCTGCCTCTCTCTAGGCTCCGATAATATTTGAGTTTAAAGTCATTGACCAGAAGACTAACAAATGAGAGAGAAAAGGAGAGGGAGAGAGGGACAGAGACAGAGAGAGGGGGAGAGAGAGAGACAGACAGACAGAGACACAGAGACAGAGAGAGACGGAGAGAGAGAAAGAGAGAAATGCAGCAAGTACAGCTGAATGGATTGTTGATCCTGGTTGACAAAGAACTGCAGTGTAGATGAAGGAAACAAAGAGCCATTTGTATCCATTGGGAGCATGTGACGAGCTGGCCTTGGAAGGATAAGACTGTTCTATTTGTTAATAGGCTTTATTGGATTTTCCTCAAGAAGCTCCTTTAACCTGGTTCTTTATTTTTTCTTTTTTAAATTCATAATCGAAAAGGAGAAGAATAAGGAAGGAAGTCCCCTAGACAATAAATAACACCTCTTGTGGCTAATTTCTTTTTTCTAGAGTCTTGGGCCAGCTATTTCAAAAATACAGTCCTAAGATACTCAGCATTAGCCAGTCTTTTATAGCCACATCATTAAAAAGCTTCACATTTGCTTGTTTTTTTTTCCTACCATTTGGGCAATGACAAGCAAAGCCATTCTCTTATTTTTCCATATATTTCAAGGAATCAAAGCACAAGATGGTAGAGACAGCATTCACTTTACTAGGTATCAGGAAGGCTGGTTTCCATCCATTTCCATCCATTTCTACCTTTAAATAGCTGTGTAACCTGGAGCAAATAACTTAATTTCTCTGAGCTGCAACAACTCATTTATAAAAGAGAAAATAATTTTCCTATTTAATAAATAATATAGAGAGAACTATAAGGTTTGCAAAATATATACTTCTTGAGAACCATGTTATTAATCTCATTTTACAGATGAGGAAACTGAGGCACACAGTAAGTGATTTGCTTGCAATTATAGACTAGTTGTGTCAGACTGAGAATGTGACTCCAAATCTCTTGTCTTCGTTAAGAGCACTCTTCCCACTTCATTATACTGGCTTTTCTACCTGGGTAGCAAATAAAGTAAAAGAATTAAAATTATTCTAAAAACCATCGGCACCATATGAATATAAGCCATATGTACATGTTGCTGTTGTTCAGTCGTGCCTGACTCTTTGTGACCTTATTTAGGGTTTTCTTGGCAGAGACACTAAAGTGGTTTGCCATTTCCTTCTCCAGCTCATTTGACAGACCAGGAAACTGAAGCAAACAGGGTTAAGTGACTTGCCCAGATTCACACAGCTACTAAGTGAGATTAGATCTGAACTCTTTATGATTGAGTCTTCCTTACACTGGACCTGGCATTCCATCTCCTAGGTCATCTAGCTGCATATATGTATCTATATGCATTTTAAGCACATTGGAGGAAACATTTTTCTCTTGCTTATTCCACTATAATATTTAGGAGGAGGAGGGCAGGAGCTGTCCTTTGCTTCTTTTTGTATCCCCAATGCTTAGCATAGTGCCTGGCATTTGGTAGGCACTTAATAAATGTTTATTAATTCATTTATATTGCTTTTTCTCCTCATTCCTGACACAAGTAAAACTTCAAACTTCCTTTGATCAGCAATTTCTCCAAATGTGCCTTTTGGTGTTTTAAATATTTGCAAGAGAGGGAAAAATATCTAAAAATATCCCCCCCCAATATGAATATTTCAGAGACTATAAGGTCTTCGAGACTTTATTTGACTTTTGGGAAGGTGGGAGTCACCAAAATGGCAGGGTTTTTTCCCTTCCACAGAGGATGCAAAACTTTAGGTAATGCTTTAAATCTTCTGACCTTAGAGGAAGGATTCACCAAAATGTTTATAACTACTCTTTAGTAGCTACCTCTAAGCAAACTATGAACCCTTAGAATAATACTATAACACCTGTAAATGTTCTTAGGGTTAAAAGTAGGAATGTATGGAAAGGGAAGGGGAATTGTGTAGATTTATATTTATGGGCTATTTTGAGTTCATTGTGTTGTTTTTGCATTCTTTGTGGAGCAAAATGAAGACTGTTCTGTCTCTGATACACATTGTTACCTTGAGAGCTTTCTTGGGAACTGAGAACTTTTTTTACTAACATTAATGGAGACCTTTATATGAGTTATAAGGTCTCCACAGGAAACTCTGGATGGTGACGAAAAGAGCCAAAGAATGATTATTATTTTTGAGGGGGAGTGGCAGCTCCCTTTGTCACATTCAAACTCTGGAGTTTGAATCTCATCCTGGAGTACTGAACCATCGATATTTTCATCACTTTTTAAAAAATAATAATAAGGCCCATAGTCTTTCTCCAAATAATTCATATCTTTCCTTTTTTTCAGTTATCTTGAATTACTCAGAATTATGTCCAGTCCAGTATAGACCTCCTCTATGTATACTTGGTCTAATCCAGCTCCTCTTCCCATTTCTGTTTTCTATGGTGACATTGTCTCATGTGGCGTGGAAGGAATTGTGATGTGAGAGTTCTGGAGTTGTGACTTTACTGTCATTATGTGGGAAAAGAGTTAGATAGCATTTTTTTCCAGCCCTCAATGCTCTTGGCCAATGAAGTGACAGATGTTAGAGCCAGGAATCCAACCCAGTCCCACATTCCTGACTGAATGCAAGTGTCCTCCCACACTACCATCTTGCCTTTAATTGTGAAGATCTTTCTCTTCTTTTGCATTAGTCAAGAGGTCTCTCTACTCTCTTCTCTTGCATTAGAGTCAAGAGGTCTCCTTTTCCCTTGACAGCCCTCCACTCTCCAGCCCAGCTCCTCCTAGTCCCAAATCCACTCGAGAGAATGGCAGCAATCTTCTTCATCTCCAATTATAGGCACCCTCCCAAACCCTGTCTTTTCCATTCCAACACACCTCTGTGATGGTGATTTCTTCTGCCAGTTGCCTTCTAGGGGTCTGCCTTCTGGGGCTTGGATTTCAGCAGATGGAGAACAGACAGTTCAGGGCCCATTATTTGAGAGTCAATGAGTTGGTATCACAGAACTATTCTCACTTCTGCTAGTGATTAATTTATAGGGAAGTTACGTTCCTGTTACCTCCTCAGATAGCCTCATTTCCCCATGGCTGATGTTTCTCAAATTAATACTTGGTAAAAAGGGTGGATTAAGAACAGGTGGGACCCTGCGGCAAAACAGTCCCACAGATTCTCCACCTCTGATGACTAACCATTGTTTACAATGTAATTTGTAATCCAAAATAGGGGTTTGAGGCCCCTCAAACCTGGGACCCCTAAGGCAATGGCACTTTTTGAATATCCTTCTGTTGATTTGTTTCTGCTAGCTATTGAAGTGTTTTAAGATATTCACTATGATAGACAGTAAAATTAGTGTTAATAAGAACCATATCTTAATTTTATCTTTGCATTTCCTCTAGTGCTGACCACCATCTTTCTGATATGGTA
>JAQQSZ010012900.1:0-11896 GCA_028646595.1 Phalanger gymnotis | reverse complement strand
GGAAGGAAGGAAGGAAGGAAGGAAGGAAGGAAGGAAGGAAGGAAGGAAGGAAGGAAGGAAGGAAGGAAAGACGGAAAGAGAGAGGGAAGGAAGGAAGGAAGGAAGGAAGGAAGGAAGGAAAGAAGAAAGGAAGGAAGGAAAAAAGAGAGAAGGAAGGAAAAAAGAGAGAGAAGGAAGGAAGGAAGGAAGGAAGGAAGGAAGGAAGGAAGGAAGGAAGGAAGGAAGGAAAACAGAGAGAAAAGGAAGGAGGGAATGAAGGAGTGGACTATGTTAGTTGCTTTACAAATATTATCTCATTTGATCCTCACAACAACCCTGGAAGTTAGAGGTTATTATTATCCTATTTTACAGTTGAGGAAACTGAAGCAAACAGAGGAAGGGGTATGTTAATTGGGGTTTTGAAACCCCATAGATCAAAATGCCTTAGGGACACCACTCCCCTGTGTGTATTATCTCTCTTTTAGAATCTAAGCTCTCTTCAAATGACGGCCGTTATTCTTCCATACAGGTATTGCCAATACTTAGCATGATCCATATCACATCGTCATCATCACCACAGCTAATACGTATATAACACTTTATAGTCTGCCAAACACTTTCCATATATCATCTCATTTGAACCTCACAATAGCCTTCAAGGGTGCTATTATTATGCCTGTTTTACAAATGAGGAAACAAAGGCTGATGGAGATTAAGTTATTTGCATAAGATAACTTAGATGGTAAGCATCTGAGACAGGATTTGAATTCAAGTCTTCCTGACTCAGAGTCCAGTGCTTTGTACACAACTCAACAATTGTTCTATTAAGACCAACCATAAGGAGAGGTCCCTATCTGGAAGGGCACAGGATGCCTTCATCAGTCCTTGCTTTCTACCAGTGGATTTTTGATGCCATGCTTCTCACCGCAGATTTAGCTGCTGACAAATTAAGTCCTACCCTGTGTGTCTGGAAGAGGGACCACAACAGGGTCCCAGGTGGGTCAAGGCAAATGAGTTCGGTTCTCTGGATACTCATCTAGAAAGATTGCATTGGCAGCAGGTGAAAAATAATACATCCATTATACGTTAATAAGGCACAGAAAATAAAGAAGCAGATGGCAAGGGGAGAGTACAGAGAATAAGGTGGGAGAGGGAGGAAGACAGCATGGGAAATAGATGGGGGAGGGAAAGGGACATATAGAGTCACTTACATAACTGCAGATTAAAGTGGAAAGCCCTAGAGCAACATGGATCTATAAGGTTTGGAGGAGTGCTCAAGGGTCAGAGTTTTGGGGTCCCATTCTTACAGGATTCTGGTGGGGAGATGGTGGAAGTTTTATCTATAGCTCCTTAAGGTTACCTCATTAACACAGTGTTTTAGTGCAGAACTGGTGCTTATCTACAGCTTGCAAGTCAAGGGCCACTTACTGGGGCCTCGATGGCTTCTTTTAATTGACCACATTGTCTCCGGAGGTGGCCTTAAGCATTTTAGGAGGCAGCCTTGGCAAGTGGTCTGGAGCAGGGCGGGCCAACCTTAGGTTTTTGTTGAAACAATAGACAATATATTTTGATTTGCCATTTTAGTGAGAGTTCTGCCATAGCTCAGCTTCGCTCACTAAAGCATTTATGTAAATTTCTATGCTTGTAGGTGGCAAATATTGCACTGGGGCTGCATATGAACAGCCCTGGTTTAGATGTTCCCTCTTACACTCTTAGCTCCCATTTCCTATTTATGTTCTTACCTTCCACTGGCTACTTACATACTTACTTACTATATGAACTGGGGGATAATGTTATGTAATTGGTGGTGTAGTCAATTAATGAGTCGATGAAGAAGAGGAATTCCAGAGGAATGCCACCAATATCTCTGCTTGGCCCTATGCCACTTGCCATTCTTATTAATGAGTTGTATGAGGCATAGGCAATGTACATATCTTATTTATGGACTACATAAAATGGGATAAAGAACTAAAATGTTGGCTGGCAGTTGGGATACAAAAAAAAATCTTGACATACCAGAATGCCCAATTGAACCTAATAACACAGCGGGTTGCCCTTCCAACTGCATGTCATATGGCAGGACAATAGGCATTCTTCATCCATTTGTTGTTGGGTTTTTTCTGGGCAGCTTGTTAAGTTAGTTACCAATCTCTTTTGAATAGTTATGGATCCTATCGACAACAGTGTCATGTTCTGGGATTTGATAAAATCAGCACAATGTCATTCTCAGTTGTTGGACCCCATTGTCCACTGGAAATCTCTGTACCGTTTGGGATCAACACAGGGCATCATCCTCCATGACATTAGTGAACTTTTTGACGGGAGCACTTTTCCTTCTTTTAGGTCTCACTTGATTTTGAGCCTCAGGATTGATAGGCAAAGTTACCTCAATGGTTGAGTCAATTAGAGAATCTTGTAATGTTTTAACATGTGCATGGGAGACACTTTGTTGCAAGAGAATTTTTAGGGTTACATTTTGCCTTACCGAGTCAAATGATTTGTGTGTATGTATTTGTGTGTATTATGTGGGTATGTGTGTGTGTGATCAAGACACAGTACAGACAAAGGGATGTTGTATTTTATATACTTTTCAGCCAATTAGCAAAATGGATAGTGCACTGGATCTAGAGTCAGGAGGCTGTGAGTTCAAATCTAACCTCAGACAAATTCAAGCTGTATGACCCTGGGCAAGTCACTTAACCCCATCTGACTCTGTTTCTTCAATTAATAAATATGACAAAGAATAGCACTTATCTCCCAGCATTATTGTGGAGATCAAATGAGATAATATTTATAAAGTACTTAATGCACGTAGTAGGTGCTTAATAAATGTGTATTTCCTTATTCTTTTGTAATTATGTAAATGGGAAGAGGTGTTCTGCTGTAATCATCTGCAAAAACCTATATATGCTCTATTTTTAGGGTTTTCATTGCAGAGATATGCATAAACTTGATACATGCATAAATTATTCCCATAATGATTTTATAGAGTCAAATAAGTAGGCATATGAATAAGGAGTTGCTGAAATTTCCTCAGTCACCTTTTTCTATTATCTATGAGAGTTTCCATTTTCTAATCTTCTCTATGAAATAGCTTGAAAATTGATCCCTTTGCAACTTGAAATCGTGTCACTTCTAGGACAGATTCCTTCTGCGTGCACTCAGTGGCATGCAATTCTTCCTGACAATTTTCTTAATTGCTATTTCTACTTCTTCACGTGTTACATTAGGTACTGAATTATCAGAGTCCGAACATTGTGATTCTACCACCACTGACAATAGATCTCTACAGAAATCTTGGCAAATCTCTTCTACTTAATGCCAATTTGTCATCCATTAATGTACAAGTATGATTTGGCTGATCTAGCCTAGCTGTGAATCATACCGAGATTTCTGAAAGCTGATTTTCTCGTCCATTTCTTTTTTATATATTTTTCAGAAGATATTGATCACAATCATCTATCATCATCCTTTAAAATGTTTTGCTAATAAATGAGTATTTCTCTGGGCTGCCAAGTCTTCCCAGTGGCAAGGAGGGCAAATGTTTGCTACCTGAGGCAATTTCTGGGCTCTTTTGGCATATTTGTCAAGGAAAGCTGGTTAACTTAGCATCAGTTAAACTTCTCTAATAAATGCTAATAAGTAAAGGTTTATGTATCAGGCACTATGCTAGATACTAAAGACACAAATATAAAAATTAGACAGTCCCTACCCTCAAGAAGCTTGCATTTATTAAAAATTAAAGTAAATGTCATTTTGCAAAGAAAATGCAAGAAAATTGAAATAAATGTGGAGTAGAAAGTGAATATTCACGGGCTGCTGAAAATGCTTGTACAATGAAATTTTTGAAGCTAATTGCAAGGCTACATTAAACTAGCATCACATGAATTCAAGTAATATTTCTAAATTAATTGAGCAGATGCTTGTTAAAAAGCAGTAAGGCCCAAAGAAATTCTATTTTGCTCCCAAACATTTTCCTTATCTTTCACTTCAACCATTCATTACGGGGCTAAGAAAGTCCACACAGCTGCTCAAAGCTAATATATTCAGAGTTCCAACAAGGACACATACAATTTTCACGTAAGTACGTTCCGACGTGCAAAGTCACATAAAACATGCTAAGGGACCAACTTCTGAGAAAATATCTGAAAACAATATGAAGTAATGAGAGAGTGGCGGATCTGGGAGTAAAGAAAATCTGGGTTCTGCCGCTAGGTAGATCTGTGACCTTGAACAAGTCAGTCAGAGGCCTTGACCTCTAAAAGAGTCCTGCTCTTAGGAGGAAAGTGAATCACCTCAGTAGCAAACTTCAGTCAAGCAGCAAACTTGTGAGACAAGACCATACCATTGTCCAATGCCCCCTGGATGCATTGTCCAGGCAATGCCCACACAACAAAACGAAAGAGAAGAACAAGAACCCAGGCCTGAAGTTCTCTCTGTCTGTCTGCCTGTCTGTCTGTCTCTCTCTGTCTCTCTCTGTCTCTCTCTCTCTCTCTCTCTCTCTCTCTCTCTCTCTCTCTCTCTCTCTCCCTCTTTCTCTGTGTACGTCTCTCCATCTCTCCCTGTCTCCATCTCTCTGTCTCTCTCTTTGTGTCTCTCTGTTTCTCTTTGTCTCTATCTCTTCCTCTCTCTCTCTCTCTCTCTGTCTCTCTCTCTCTTTCTCTGTCTGTCTCTCTGTCTCTCTCTCTTTCTCTCTCTCTCTTTCTCTCTCTCTCTTTCTTTCTCTCTTTCTCTCTGTCTCTCTCTCTCTCTCTCTCTTTTTCTCTCCCTCTCTCATTTTCTCCTTTTCTCTGTCTCTGTCTCTCTTTCTCTCTCTATCTCTGTGCATCTGCTATTGACAAAGTCTCTTTACCTCAAATGAAAGGGTTTTTCTAGCTAATAACACCTCTAAGGCTTTTCAATTCCAAAATTTTGATCTTCTCTGATCTCTGGTCCTCAGTTTCTTTATCTGTAAGACAAGAGGCTTAGATTGATATGGGATGATAGCCAGCTTACAGAATCTTAAAATTCTAAAATTCTAAGAAGAAAAAGAGAAGAGAAAGAAAAAGCAAAGTCAATGAACAAGGAATAAGTTCTGAGATCCCAGAAAAATGTTCAGAAAAGATGGACCTACTCTCTTGTTCATTGGACATAAACAAATCTAAAATGGCAAGCTTCTACATAAATATTGTCATGCAGGCCTTTCTTGAAACACCCCCCCTTCAAAGGGCCTTCATTTTCTGACCATCTCCATCCCACCAGAATGTAGAACTCTACTCTTGTCCATCTCTCACTTTACTAAGATGTTTGCCTAGCTGGAAACCAGGCCTCCATGCCACTTCCTTTGCAGTCTCTTTGCTGTACCTGATTGAGAACCCTTTCCACATGCCTCTCCCCTTTTCCAATTCCCCTCTAGGTATTGTCTTCTTCCATTAGAATATGAACTCTCTGAGTGAAAAGACTGGTGTGTTTACTTGTATGAGCATCTCTAGGGCTTAGCACAGTTCCTGGCATATGGCAAATGTGTAAATGCTTTATCCGTCCATGTAGCTACTTATCTATCTATCCATCTATGCCTCCAATCATCTGTCATTTACCTATGTCTATCATTTATCTATATCCATCCATCCATCTGTCCATCCATGTATCTATCCATCCATCCATCCATCCATCCATCCATCCATCCATCCATCCATCCATCTACCTGTCTACCTATATACCTTCCTATATGATCTACCTGTATCTATAATATACCCAACAAGTGGTCATCAGCCTCTGTTTAACGACTGCAAGTAGAAAACAACACGGTACCTTTGAAGCAGCCCCTTCCTCTTTTGGAGAGCTCCAATTGTTGAGAAGTTTTTTTCTTTCTTTTTGCAACTTATACCCATTTCTCTTAGCCCTGCCCTCTGCAGCCAGTCAGATCTGGTCTAATTCTTCTTTTTGCAACTTATACCCATTTCTCTTAGCCCTGCCCTCTGCAGCCAGTCAGATCTGGTCTAATTCTTCTTCACCATAACAACCATGCTGGAGTATAGTTTAGGTCATGCAACAATCATTTTATAGGAAGAGAATTCATTAATCTTGAATCTTCAATTTCAGGCTTTAATCATCATTAATATCCTCTTAAGAAAAGGTTTAGTGTTGTTTTTTTTCTAGATCAAACACAAATTAGAAATTAGAATATTTTCCACCAAATGACTAAACTTTATATTTTTTTTCTTAGCAAATGAGGTCAGAAAAATGTACATTATGCCATTTCTAGACCTTTAATCATATATGGCAAGAAGTAAAATAGAAACAATTCTGATTGTTTAATGTCCACAGATAGCCCTAAGACTCGTTTTGGTAACTGGTTGCTATTTTTTAATGGTATGAATAATTAGGAAAATTGGTTTTAGCTCTTTCTTTCAACCAAGTAGGGGAGGGAGTAATGGAAAAAAAAAAGAAATTTCCAGCCAGGCAAGGAATGAACACCCTCTCCTCAAGAATGATAAGCAAGAAGTAGTGGGTTATGAGTTCACTTCCTTGCTTTGAGGCCTGGTTATGCTATTTCCTGGCTATGTTACAAGGAAGTGACTTAATCTCTGTCAGTGTTGCTTCCTCTTCTATAAAATGGGAAGAATGATAATAGCACCTGCATCACAGGGTTGTTGTGCGAATCAGATGAGACAATATTTATAAAGTACTTTGCAAACTATAATAAATGTTAGTTATTATTATGACTATTGTTAAATTTTCTGTGCTGGACTAGATTACCTCCAACTCTAAGGCCTCTTCCATCTCTGATACTCTGTAGGTCTATCAAAGGATCCTGGAGTTGGAAGGAACCTTAGGTGTCAATTTATCATGTTATACAAGGTTCTTCTAGCTCTTTTCTGTTTTTTTGTTTTTTGTTTTTGCTAAGCAATTGGGGTTAAGTGACTTGCCCCAAGGTCACACAGCTAGTAAGTGTGTCAAGTGTCTGAGGTCAAATTTGAAATCAGGTCCTCCTGACTCCAGGGCTGGTGCTCCTACTTCTGTTCTTAAGAATAAATGTCTATGGGCTTCCCTGGAGAGGAAGACAGCTGTCCATAATTACCGAGGGAGCTCTAGAGTACTAACAGCTGAGCAGAGTTTAAACCCAAAAAGCCTTTGTGAAAAGACAAATAAGACAGATGGCAGCTAGGTGGTGCCACAGTGTTTAGAATGCTGGGCTGGAGTCAGGGAGATGGATCTTGAGTTCAAATCCAGCCTGAGACAATCACTAGCTATGCGACGCTGGGCAAGTCACTTAAATCTCTTTGCCTCAGTTTCCTCATCTGTAAAATGAACTGCGGAAGGAAATGGCAAACCACTCCAGTATCTCTGCCAAGAAAACCCCAAATGTGTTCGCAAAGGGTTGGACACAACTGGAAATGACTCAACAACAACAGGGGCCTATGGACTGTCGGCTCTAATATAGATCCTGTCACTTTCATACCAACTGGCTCTTCTCAGCAACAAAACCAAGAAAGTCTGTGGAGTCTGACTTGAAGAGTTGGTATGAAGAATATCTTATTTAAATGGAAATGTGAATTGGTAAGCCCAAGTGATTGCTGAACAAGAGTTCAATTACAGGAGGGAATGGATGAGACACACCTTGATTCTAGAAAAGGTAGGCGTCTTTACCACTGCAGAGTGGAACACCAGGGATTAAGGATGACAATTCTCAGTACCTGAGGAACCGCTCTGAGCCTGGCAGGCTTCTTAAAATTGCCCCTCCAATAGCAGTGATACATAGCCAATTTCACAATAAGAAAACTTTAATTTCCAAAGGAAATCCATTGCAGACATATTTATTTGTAGCATGTAAAGAAGAAATAAATATAATGAAAATCAGAGTTTATGCTGTGGCAATTCCTAGCTCCTTGACCATAGAGAATCCTCTATGTATCAGTTTTCTCTTCTACAAAAGGGAATGCAATCTAAAAACACTTATTAAGTACTCTGAGCCAAGCACTGTACAAAGCTTTAGGCTTACAAATAGAAAAACAAAGTGACTCCTTCTCTTAAAGAGCTCATGCACTCTTTTTTTTTTGAGGGGGAAAGGCAGGGCAATGGGGTTAAGTGACTTGCCCAAGGTCACACAACTAGGAAGCATGCCAAGTGTCTGAGGCCAGGATTTGAGCTCAGGTTCTCCTGACTCCAGGGCTGGTGCTCTACTCACTGCGCCACCCAGCTGCCCCAAAAGCTCACATTCTTATTAGGGGAGATTTAGTGTCAGGGCAGATGGAAAGGCCCAAGAGTTCACAGGACATAGCAGCAGAGCAGACAGTAAGGCCTGATGGATCTTGGGGAGAAATAACAAAGCAGAAGATCCCCACCAATGACTGTTGGGAAGGGTGTAGTGCCCAAGTGTTAGAATGGAACATGGTTCTGGGTTACCTAAGGGAAAGGTAGAGATGGTAAGAATACAGCGGATCCAGACTGAATGGATTGTCTAGCACCTGGTAGAAACTGGACAGTAAGAGCTATACAAGAAAGAGAAAGAGCTTCTTGGGCTCTGCTCCAATGGGGTCCTCAGATGACATCTGACTGGCACATTGGGCTGGGTTTGGAAGGAGGTCCCCAGAGATAATACTTATATTATCTTTTTACTATTGTTCAGTCATTTCAGTCATGTCCAACTCTTCCTGACCCCATTTAGAGTTTTCATGGCAAAGATACTGGAGTTGTTGGCCATTTCCTTTTCTCCAGCTCATTTTATAAATGAAGAAACTGAAGCAAACAGAGTTAAGTGACTTGCCCAGGGTCACACAGCTAGTAAGCGTATGAAGCCGGATTTGAATTCAGGGAGAAGAGTCTTCCTGACTCCAGGCCTGGTACTCTATTCACTACCTAGCTGCCCAGCATTTACCTTACAGCATTTTCACTGTGAATGAAATAACAGATATATAATATTTTGTAACCATAAGCAATGGAGACAGCTTGAGAGCATAGTAGATAAAGCATTGAATTTGGAGTCAGGAAACCCAGAGTGCAACTCCTACCTCAGACACTGCCTAACTCTGTGACCCCAGAGAAGTCACTTAACTTTTCTTAGCTTCTGTTTTCTCTTCTGTAAAATGGGTATAATAACAGCACCTACTTCAAAGGGTTGTTGTGACTATCGAATGAGATCTTTGCAAAGCTTAATAAGCTATAAAATGTGATCTATTAATAAAAAATGTAAGGTATCATTATTTTTGGCAGTACTAGTATTATTAAAATAGAATGACCTGCTCATTTTCAAAGAATAAAGTTTTTTTGCTGTTGTTTTATTATGTGTGTCTTTTTTTAATCAAATACACAGAACGAGTTTATCCCTAGTGTTCCAGGAGGAAGTCTCAGCGTTTTGAGCGATGGAAAATTGCCACTTAGCTGGGGAATGAATGAGCTTTAAATAGATTCCCATTATTTTTACAAGGTTATTATTGTAACAGTTTCATAATAAAAAAAACCTGCCCTTCAATTCTACCCTTATTGCAGGTTTATGATCAGTCCATTAACCTCCAGCCAGCCCCAGCTTTTCACTTCAAGACATGGTAAGTTTTCAACCATGGTTATTGCACAGAATAAAATTATCCTTTATTGGCCTACATAATGTTTCTGACAAGTTCGCTCAGTGTGTTTGTTAGGTAAGTCAAAGATAAAAAGCCAGAGCTGGGAAGCAGGAGCTTGCTAGAATTTCTAAAGCTCTTGACCTATTTCAATAAGATTTCAGCTGAGTGTATGGTATTATGGTTTAAAAGTGGACCTCATAACCAGGAAGAACTGAGTTCAAATTCTGATTCTGACCCATACTAGCTATGGGACCCAGGGAAAGTCCCTTCCCTTCTCAGGCAACTCATTAAGTCTTCAAATTGCAGAGTAGGTGTGGATCCTTATTGGTAAAGCGAGTTTCTTTCCCAGGAGTTCCCTACATCAAGGACATCCCAAGTCTGGACATGAAACAGGAAATTCTGATTCACGATTCAACAAGGTTGTAGAATCCATGATTAATAATCTTGTTGGAAGTCAGAACGTCTGACTACAATAGGATACTTACAGCCTGCATTTCTATTTCATTATATTCCCCATAAGTATCTAGTACAGTGTCTAACTAGTAGGCACAATGTTTATTGATTGTTGGTTAATTCCCTATAGGAGAGGGGCATATGACCCAAACTAACTTCTCTGTTTTATTTTTCTTCTATTTAAAATATTATTAAAATATACATTTCTTTTCTTTTGTAATGATCTCCCACCAAACAATGGAAGAAAAATCTGTGTCTTCCTAGATTCTGCATTCAGGGAAGCACCCCTACGAGCAACCAACTTCCTCTACAAAGTGGGTTTAGTCCCTGTTTGGCA
Source organism: Phalanger gymnotis (assembly GCA_028646595.1). Lineage (NCBI taxonomy): Eukaryota > Metazoa > Chordata > Mammalia > Diprotodontia > Phalangeridae > Phalanger > Phalanger gymnotis. The sequence goes on along the minus strand of JAQQSZ010012900.1, from coordinate 1,585 downwards.
GCACTGGCTACACTAGACACTATTTTTCCATTTATTTGGTCTCCAGATCCGAGAGTATTCAAGAGAGAAGGTAGACTTTTCTGACTATGGAAAGGCTAGGATGCCCCCTACTGTTGAAATGAGGGTTTGGGGCGGGGAACCTGTTTTATTTGCAGCTGCATATGGTAAGAAATGCTCCTTAACTGCCCTCCAGGACCCCAAAGTAATATTTAAACAAAGAACAGAATGAGAGATGTCTACTACTCACACGAAGAAATGAATGCATACATATACACGTATACCTCTATATGCACATAGATCCATGATGCCCTGACTGATAGAACTGTGGGATTTTCAAACTGAAATGGACATGAAGCAGGCACAGTGGGAAAAAACTCTGAGCTTGGAGTCAAAAGAGCTGGGTCTAAATCTCAGCTCTGTCATAATTTCCGCGTGTGTCCTGGGCTAGTCAGCCTCTCCAGACCTTGGCTTTTTCATCTAAAAAGATAAGTTTATGCTAGATGACCTTTAAGGTCCCTATGCTCACCCAGTCTATCCCCCTTATTTTGCAGACAAGGAAATGGTTGAAGAGAGGCATGGCGATTTGTCCAAGGTTACATAGTAAGCTAGCATCAGAGCAGCGACCAGCATCCAGATATCCTGGTTCTTCATCTAGGATTCTCAATTCCACCCCCCCCCACTTCCACTTTCCCCACCAAAAAGAAAAAAAAGACAGTAAGCTAAAACATAACTTGAAAGGTATTTGATTAGGAGCAAATAAAGTATATTACCTGATCAAATCTTAAAACTGGAAGAGGATAGAAGACAACTGGATTTACAGATAAAAAAGTGAACTAATTTGTCTAAGATCTTACAGAAAAGAAGTGTCAGGCCAGGGAATAGAACCCAGATCCTCTGATTCCCCAGCAAGGGTTCTTTTTATTGCTTCTACCACAATTGAGTATTTATAGTAGTGGTTTAATGCAGACACTCATTCATTCAATACTTATTAAGTGCCTACTATGTGCCAGGTGCAGTTTCAGGTGCTAATGCAAAAATAAAACACTAAAACAGCCCCTGCCATCAAGGAGCTAACATCCTATCAGTCAGCTTGCATTTATTAAACTCCTACCATGTACCAAGCACTATGCTAATTGTTGGGGTTGCAAGTACAAAGGATGAAACAATCCCACCTCCTGAGCAGTTTACATTCTAATGGAGGAAAAGACAAAAACATTTAAAATTCGTGAATGTAATAAAGTGAATAAATGTTGTCCATCCTTCGTTATCAAAGAATACCAATGACACCACAGGGCGATGTCTCGTATCGTGTGTGAACTGGATTTAAGTGAGGCAGAATGGCACAAAATCATCAGCCTTACTCTCTTTCAGAGTCATTAAAGTCCAGTGGCAAGACAAAAGTCAAGATGACTGGCAACGACCCAGGATACAGTGGATGACTTTGGCATCTTTGATGTCTACCCAAGCTCTAAGCACTCCACAGCACATGTTTCAGCCACCTTCAAGGCCATCGGAACAAATTGTTCTCATCTGCCCATTCTGCTTGGAGAAGTCTTCACATTCTTGGAGTAGAAATCCCCTAACT
>JAQQSZ010012899.1:0-11896 GCA_028646595.1 Phalanger gymnotis | reverse complement strand
CAAGTCACTTTACTTGTCTGAGTTTTAATTTGTAAAATGGGAATAATAAGCCTTGCAATACCTCCTCTGAAGGGTTGTCATAAGGATCAGATGAGATAATGGATATAATGGGCTTTGCAAACTTAAAAGTATCATATAATTAATAATTATAATAATAGCTAGCATTTATACAACAATTTACGTGATCTCATTCGAGCCTCATAACAACCCTGAAAAGTAGGTGCTATTATTATCCTCATTTTGCAGATGAGGAAACTGAGGAAAGCAGAGGTTAAGTGACTTGCCCAGGATCACAGCTAGTTCAGTATCTGAGGCTGCACTTGAACTCAGGTCTTCCTAAATCTGTGTTCAGGGCTCTATCTCCCTAGCTGCTTAGGAATTATTATTGCTTCAAATTAGTAAAACTGACCAAAGGCATAGCTCCTTGTAAGAGCCAAAGGATTTATGTGAATTCGGTCCCAGGTTTTTTACTTACATGTGGATTCTGGGGTAGGATAATAAGGTACATTCCAAAAAGAATTATTGGCTCATTTTATTTTGGTAAAGCAAACTTCTTGCCAAAATAATAATGACTTTTAAAAAATGATTTAGAAGGCCTTTGAGACAATTAGGGAAAGAATGTATGTGTTAAAGTTATCAAGATGGATTAAGAAGTACTGTCCTTACAATCAGTCAGTATTAACTAAGTAGATACTAAGTAGTAGAACTTCAGCTGGGCCCTGGGGATACAGAGTGAAAAATGAAATTGTCTCTGCCCTTGAGGAGTAGAAACAATATACAGCTATAGAACTATAAACAAAGTCAGTGCAAGATATTTGGGGATGAGAGTTAGCAGCATAAAAAGGTCTTATGTATGAGCACATTATTTCTTATATGCTTGCTATGTATGTGATTTCAGAAAAAGTTGCCCTTGATTAGTTAAAATTAATGTCAAGTTACTACATTTCCTATTTTAAAAATTATTAACAGGTTTGCTTTCACTTTCCTTTCATTTATACAGGTTCACAGAGTGTTTTCTCAGGGAGTTGCTTCTCAGGAAGGGAGCATCCACCGGGGAGATCTCCTGTTGTCAATTAATGGCACCTCATTGGCTGGGTCCGTCCATGGAGATGTTTTGAATGCTCTCCACCAAGCAAAGATGCACAAAGATGCCGTTGTTGTGATCAAGAAAGTAAAAGACAGGGAGAGGGGCTCTGCCAGACAAGAGCCTGCTCCTGCAAGTGGGAAAGTGACTATGTCCAAAAAGGACGTCATCCTGGAGCTTGGAATAGGTGAGATGTCAGTCTTTAGAACCAGAGGGATGTGGGGAAATGGGGACCACAGGAACCACAACCTAAAGCACAAGGTTTGTGGTCAGAAGATTTGACCTGGTGTGATTTGTTCTGTTTTTTTTTTGTGTTACTTGAAAACCAGCGTTATAACTCCAATGATTAAAAATGACTCTTTAAACTTACTTAAATCTGTTTAGAAACAGGTGCTTTTATTATATCTTTTCAAAGTCTTAACTACAGCAGGGTGACAGATTTGATCCAGGATGATGAAATTTAATGCTGGCATCACTTTTATTCCTTAAACAAGTAGAAATGACTTAACCCAGCCCTGACCTAGGTAGTCTGAGCAATTAGTTAAAATAGGAATCTAATAAAATGCTTCTTCCCCCCACACCTCTACCCTCGTCATAACCCTCAAGCTGCACCCTAGGTGCGCTCCTCCTCAGCTTGCCCTGTCCTGTTTCTTTTTGTTGGTGGCATCCCCAGAAACAAATGTCCTCAGGTCTCTATCCAATGGTACTAGCCTCTGGAGGTCCCTGTCTATTCTGAGGTCTCTATGCCCCAAGGTATAAGGTCTCCCCCCACCAAATGACAGGGATAGGGATAAGCGACTGGACTTGTGATCTCATTGATATAAGGCACTCCCAAGCAAGGAAGCTCCTAACAATGCATGTCTGTACCTTCTCTCCAACTTATGGTTGCATAAAATCTTAAAGAGTTACTTAGTGCACTGCCATTCACTGAATTCAACTTAAGAACCTGATTTGAAGATGCCTCTCCTGCAGCTTGAGCCCCACTCCTTTTATGGTACTTGTCCCCTGCACCAGAATCACTAAGGGTCTTCTCGGAGCCCAGGAAGAGTCTCAGGAAGCCTGGGGGGGAACAAGAGAGGAATTCTGGTTCTTCAAAGCTTAGAGAAAATGTTATGTTTTAATATTCTCCTTTCTGTCCACTCCTATTTCAGGAAACACAAGAGAAGGGAGCAGAAAGGGAACATTTTAGTTTAAAAGCATCCATCTTGAGAGTGTTAATGCAGGAAAAGAAAAAGTGATTTTGGAGTCAGAGGTCCCCCTGATTGGAATACCTGCTCTGCAACTTACTGCCTTTATGACCCTGGATAAACCATTTGCCTTTTTGGGGCCTTGGTTTCTGTATCTGTAAAATGAAGGGTCAGACTAGGATGATCCCCATGCTCTCTCCTAACTAGAAATCTAAGATCCTAAGACCTTTTGACCTCAGCCTGAATTAATGCCACCAATCTGATGACAGATTGGCTGATTTTTGACTAGAGTGCATCCCTTAAACTGCCAAATTTCCAGTATGTGGCTCAAATAAGGTCTCTAAGATTTTCACCCTAAGAGTTTTATTAGAGGGCTTTCTAGCCATTTAGTGTTGACGGCAAAAAAAAAATGAGTATATAGACAAGACTCCACAGGATTAAGTTTAAGACAACTGCTATCTTTTTCACTCTGTGCATCTTAAATTTGGCCTTGGGTTTTGGGAAATGATAGTCCTGGCCTCTTGAACAGATGAGAAAAGACATTTAAGGTGCCATGGATTCTCTTGTCATGCCTTTACCTATCTGTTTTGAAATGAATAAATTCAACAGATCTAGAGAAACAAGTCAGTTTCCCAGTCTATATCTGCCTAGACATTCCTCCCAACACTGCTTAGACAGGTGTGCATTCAGTTGTGATTCTACTCGGGGACCCTTTTGAGATCCTACTCTGACTTCTCCTCTCATCTGTCTGAGCCGCAGTATTTTTCATCCATAAAATGGGTGTGATAATAGGGTCAGGGACAGGAACTGTTGTTTTTAATGGAATCTGAAATACCAGCATGAGGAATCCTACCTACCTATAAAAATCAGTATCTGCTCTGCAACAAATGGTCTCAGAGAATTGCCTAGAGCTCTAAGGAATGAAATGATTTGCCCAGAGTCACATAACGAGCATGTGTCAGAGTCTTTATGACTGTGAGGCCAGCTCTCTAGTCAGGAAACCTCAATGCCTACAATAATACTGGATCTCACTCTATGATCCTATGACCTGCAGGCTTGTCGTTGGCTTAACTAAGACAGGGTGTGTAAAGTGTTTCTACAGACTTTAGAGTATTGATCAAATGTCAAGGCTTATGATTATTGTTAATTGATAATCACAATTATTACGATTACTACTAATAATAATGTCATTTATGTAGCATTTTAAGGTTTGCAAAGTGCTTTACATATTGTTATCTTGTTCTATATTCACAACCACCTTGGGAAACTAAGGCTCAGAGAGGAGAAGGAACTTCTCCAGGGCCACACAGCTAGCAAGTGTCTAAGGCAGGATTTGAACCTAGACCTTCTTGACTCCAGGTCCAGTATTCTATTCACCACACTTTTCCTTAAGAAAAGCCTGCTGCCTTTGGAAAATTTGCCTAAGAAGCTTCGCATCATTGTAGTATTCATTCCCAGATAGCTTTGTGTGGAGAATACCAAATCCTACTGCTCCTTCTCTCTAAAAATACCCTTGGGAACTACCAGACAATAGTAAGGTGCTACTTTTTCTGGTCAGAGGTAATGCTGGGGACCTCAGAGATTAATAGGAATCCTTAACTGTACATGAAAGTTCTTGTTCCTGGGATCTTCCATGGCGATGACAAGAATGAACATGGATAGCACTCTAATACCACATTTCTGGCTTTTGCTGCAGCAGGCAGACGGGCTGATCTCAATGATGCAATGTGTGTTGAGTTACTGAAGACCTCTGCTGGACTAGGCTTCAGTCTTGATGGAGGAAAAGCATCTGTGGCTGGAGACCGACCCTTGTTAATAAAAAGAGTCTTTAAAGGTACTGTACCTGGGAAACCCATCAAACTTTCTGTGATATGCAATTTGGTTTCTTCATGTAAAGCTCTAAAAATTTCTGTATCAACTGGAAAGAGCTCAGGCATTTTCTGATGCTTGTGAAATATCTTAATAACAAGACTCATTACTGTGAAAAATACTGTGTTCTCTAAGAGTCCCAGGAGGTGAACTCTCTAAGTGGATACTGAATGTGCCTTAGCTTTATTTCAACTAAAGTTGGAAGTGCTAGACTGAGAAATGGGAAAGTGCTTGTTAAAGGAACCTAATTTTCAGTCCTAGCCTTAAAATGAACAAAGCGTCTTTGGAACTCTCGAAGAGCACTGTTGGATATTGGCAAAGTTTCATATCAGCTTCCTGAGGGAGCCTTTTATATCCAGATGCTGTAGAGTGTTAACCTGAGTGGGGAAGATCTAAGTTCAAATCCAGACTTAGTCATACTGGCTGCGTGAAGCTAAAGAAGTCACTTATCCTATGCCCTAACTTCCTCATCTATCAAATGGGGATAATACTAGCACCTACTTCCCACAATCATTGGGGAATAAAAACCTTAAATGTCTTAAAATCAAATGCTAGTTATTAATATCATTACATTATTATTATTATTATTACATTAGTATTATTACAACAGCAATGAACAGATCCTAAACCAACTGGAAAATGGGAGCCCTATGGGAATTATGCTAACTCTAGTAACTGGGGAAATGACTAATTCACTAGATATGAGTTTTCCAATCCTGTCCCCAACATTTAGCACCTTTGTGATCATGACCATATCTCATAATGTCAGTGAACTTCGGGTTTCTTGCCTGTAAAATGAGGATAATGATATCTGGAGTAATTAACTCTCAGGGTTGTAATGAGTTTAAAATGAGATAACATACATAAAATGTGCTGCAAACCTTGAAGTATATATGAACTTCCTCCAGCTCCTCTTTTAAATGATCAGTTAATCATTGCATGTGAACAAGAACTTGTTCTTCTCAGCTTTTAATCAATGACCTACCTCCTAATATTTGTTAAATGTTGTTTAAAAAGTACTTTTACACATATAATCTCACACCACGCTATGAGCAGAGAGGACAAGTATTGTTATTGCCTTTTAGCAGATGGAAAAACTGAAACTCAAAGCAGTGAAATGCCCGGCCCAATATCACACGGCTGGAAGATCTAGGACTAAACTTCAGATCTTCTAACTCCCAGTTCAGGTGTCCTTTGAATATATGTTATATACATTTACACACACACACACACACATATAGATATATACTCTGCAGCACTTTTTCTGGTAGCAGAAAACCAGAAAAAAAGTAGAAAGCTATTGATTGAGGAACAGCAAAACAAAATATGGTCCTGTAGACATAGTGATATGATTACTGTGCTGTAAGAAATGATGAACACATTGAATACAAAGAAGCATGGAAAGACAAGCGTGAACTGATGCAATGTGAAGTAAGCAGGTTTAGGAAAACAGCATACGCAATGACTACAACAATATAAATGAAAAAAAAATCACTGAATAACTTTACAAAATTACAAAAAAAAATAAGCTTAGTACCCAAGAGACAGTATCTGCTGTTACTCCTTTACAGAGAGAGGGATTCCAAAGGTGTAGAACATTGCATATATTGTTAGATTTTTTTCCAATTTATTGATCAATTTTCCTGATCTTTTCTTTTTCTCTTTTTTATTATTTGGAAAATTTTTTGATAAAAGAAGTAACTCTCTGGGAATAGGTAGGAGAATAGAGGAGGGAAATTTAGGCAATATAAAAACAAAAGAAATCAATAAAGTTTATTTCAAATTTAAACAAATTTATTTAAATAAATGAGATTTATTTTATGATGAAATAAAATAATATATAATAATTACAAATAATTATTTTGTGTAATATATTCTGCCTTGCATAATATAAAATTTATTAGAATAAATTAAAATCTGTTTAAAATTTATTTTTAAAATAGTATGATTTTTTAAAAAATTACTGATATACTTTGCTTATTATCAACTTTACTTCCATATATACTTCTCTCTTTTCCCTACCTCAGTGAGCCATTCCTTGTAAAAACAATTTTTAAAAAAAGTGAAAGAAATAGCAGTTTGACAAAATCAACTGACACCAGCCAAATGTGATATGTGCAGTATTCCATAACCATGGCCCCCCACCTCTATTAATAGAAAAAGGAAGGAAGAAATCCAAAAGTTCCTCCTATGCTTCCTGAAAATTAGATTAACCGCCATACTTAAGTACTAAATGAAATTTACTAATAATAGCAAGCATTTATGTAGTGCTTTAAGATTTGCAAAGCACTTTATAAATACCTTTTGATCCTTGCAACGATTCACACAACTTGTAAGTGTCTGAGGTTGGATTTGAACTCAGGCCTTCCTGATTCCAGGTCCAGTGCTCCAACTACTATGTCACTTAGGTGCCTCTTAGGTCTTTAGGTTTGCATTCCTTAGAAGAACACCAATAGTGTGCAGTCAGTACATTGGTACATGGGCTCCCCCCGTGAAATACTGGTTCAACTGATCACATAAAGCAGCTCCCTTAGACTGGATACTTTTTAGTTTTTGTGTTTGAGAAAAGTTTTTGGCCTCAAAAATTAAATACTGCCCTCACTGACCAGTCAACATAGTTAGATACCCTTACTTTTTTTTTTTTAATAAAAAGTTCTACTTCTGTCACAGATAAAGATTTTGAGTCCTGGAAGTTGACTTTGAATATTTTTTTTCTCCTTCAGGATATATTTCCTATTATCCCACCTATATTTTTTGATGCTCAAATATCAGTTACAGTTCCAGTTTGTGGTCAGATTTCAGAAATTTAGTATGTAATCCTTCAAATTGTTTTCTATTGACCATCATGGTTTCTAGAGAAAACCTGTAAGCCTCCTAGATTTCCTATTCCTGTCCAACCTCATTTTCCTATGAATAGGAGCTTGTACATCCAGAATGTATTTCTTTCTGCTTTATAGCAGTTAACTGCTTTAAGAAGGGGCATTTTCTGGTCTTTTCATTGTTTTGTTTTCTTAATGAACACTGAATAAAAGCAGATTATCTCTTATTCAGGTTAAGCCTGACCTCATTTTCATTTGTACCGAAGTTCATAAATTTGCTATTGGGGCACTCAGGAGTAGGGCAGAAGTATATTCTACTCCCAGGGTGAGAAATTAGTTACACAGCTTCCAAAGTCATTGAGGGATGTCTGCTTTTTAATTCTTCAGTCTCCTTACTCAGCACTCACTGTTTGTTCCTACTCACAGGTGGTGCTGCAGAACAAGCCGGGACAATTGAAGCTGGAGATGAAATTCTTGCCATTAGTGGAAAGTCCCTGACAGGGCTTATGCACTATGACGCCTGGAACATTATTAAGTCTGTCCCAGAGGGGCCTGTGCAATTACTAATTAAGAAGCACAGAACAGCAGTATGAAGCACACTGTGGCTTGTTGCATTAGCCACAAAGAACTCTCTCCAATTCCTCCTTCTCCTTTATTTTGTTTTGCATCAAAGTGACTTATGGCCATAGAGTGGAAACCTTAAGCAGCCAAGAGCCACACTGGTGTGGACCAGTGAAGTTTGCACAGATGGTCCATTGAGAAGAATCCTAGGATTTTGCTAGAATTTGGAAGGGTATAAAACCCTAATGATTTGGGGTATTGAGAAGCAATGAAATTGAACTTTGGTACCCTATCACATGAAGCGTTCTTGGCTGGGAAAAATCACTTTTGGTTGTGTGGTTGTCCTTGGACTGGAAACAGAGTTTTCAGATTAGGGATAGCAAATATTGTTTGCTATCCTGACAAGATAAGATTTTAGTCTGTGTCCATATCATTTAGTCATTTTCTGTCACCTTGAATAGCATAAACTAGTCTCCAATTCTGACGGAGCAATAGAGGGAACTCAAACACACATCTTTCAAGTCAAAATGAAAAGGACTATGATGTATCATTTTGTGGATAAATCAACAGGATGCTTTGGGTACATGGAAAGCTGCCATATTTGTAAATATTACCTGAAGAAAAAGGTTAAAAATAGTGACCTAACTGTAGGGCTGAGCTCAGGAATCGTCTAAAACTGAAAAACAGCAAAAATGAGGAAATTGCTAAATGGGCAGTGTTAACGTTAGCAGATGTGTCCTCCCTGGAGGGCTGAGGGCAGTGAAATAATAGTCCTTTCTGAAGAAATGGCATTTCCCAGCCTAGCTGTTAGGCCTTTATAAACTTTGTAAAATATACATTGTGTCACTCTCACTCTTATAAATGAATATGAGCTCAAAAATCAGCATATGGGTTGGGTTCTGTTTTAATGAACTGTTCGATCATTAAAATAAACAACTAGCAGGAAAATGTCACTTGTCACTTTTAGGTTTTTTTAATGGGTTTTAATTTTTAATAATCAAATATATCTGACTGTCCACAGATTTATCCATATGTACTGAAATTGGAGTCCATGTGGCACTCTAAATTATTTAAATTTTTTTTTCATTTTGGTGTTGTAGAAAATTAATAATTCAAAATACTAGAGTCCCTCTCATGCTGTGGGTAATGTTCTTGTTGCCCTTTGTATCACAGTAGTTTTTCAAATGTCTATCATTTTTGCCAAAGGTATTATCCTGCTGTGACCTTACTGGTGCTTTGGAAGTACCTTCCTTGTGACTCATCCTCTTAAACATATGACAGTCAAAAGGAACTCCTTGCCCTTTTGTGTGCCCATTTCTTCCATCAAAATTGGTTGGGGAAGGTATTTATTTATCTTCTTTGTACAAGAACCCTTTCTTGACAACTTTGGAATCCGTATCTCCTCCTTTATCTTTGAAAAGTTTATATGCTTTCAGTTCCCAAGTGTAAGGAGTTAGTGGAGCATCAGAAATAACCTCTTACCCTCTGACCACCACCACTACCAAAAAAAAAAATCATTCCCATTTCAAGTTTTCAAAACCCTCTCCCCATCTCATTCAGCCAATGAGCAAAACAGGATGCAAGGGGATAATGAAAACAAAGATAATGAAAAATACAGACAGTGCCAATCATTCTTAACAGATAAAGGGGTAACCACCGTGTGGTTAAACTAGAAATGAATGTAGTATATGCATGTTTGCTGGGAGGCTGATGTTCTCAGACAAAATAGGGTTGAGAATTGAATTTAACAAATCCCACTTCTATTGGCTAATATGAAAGCTTAAGTCTGTGGACTCAGAGAAAGGAATTTAGAAACCTTTATATTCCAAAGAACCATGTTGAGTCTCCAGCCCGCAAGGCTGATACACTGATTTTCTAGGCATTTCTGAAAATCTGTGTTCAAGTTTGAGAGAAATTTTGGAGTCTTCCCAAGCTCTGACTTCTCATCCAGGAAGAGAAGATGGCAGTTATTGGTGGTATGATCAAATGTTCAATAAAATCAAGTAATTATTTCATTGTCACATAGCATGCAGAGAATCAGTGTGAGCCCAGAATAGAGACTCTTCCCCTTTTATTATCAGTATTCTTCAAGTGACCACTGAAATAACTAGAGACAACTCCTCATTAGCTAAATGAGATGGAGAAGGTTTTGGCAAACTTGAAATGTGAGCTATTAAATTTTTTTTTTTGGAAGAGAGTGGTGGTGGTTGAGTCTTGTAGTGATGAATAAAAAGATTTGGGCTTACAAAGAAGCTTGGTATGATAGGATGGTCATGTGGTCTTTTCAGAGACTTCCAACTCCTTACACTTGGAAGCTAGAAGGAAAAAGTTTGTTTACTAGATAGAGTTCTGTCCTTTGTAAGCCCAGGGACTGACATTAGCATGGCACTGGAAGGAGTCCTGGCTTAGCTCTCTCTTGGATTCTGAGGGAGGGATGATGCAAAAAGTATGACCGTTTTGAACTTAGAAATAGAAAACTCTTTGTCTTATGTATTTAAGGCTCTTGCATGATGTGTATTTCAGATGAGCCCTCTAGGTCCCACCTTTCTTTAAATGAACACTAATGATGTCCTGCTAAAACTGTTTTTATTTGTGTTTTTTCACAAGTTGGTCATTCACAGAGAGCCAATAGAAGATAATGTGTGTTAGGGCATGCAAAATGCAACAGTGAAAATATTTTGCAAAGTGTTGAAGTAGAAGTGAATGGGTAGGTGCAAATGGAACCCAATCTATTTCAATTTTATGTGTTTGGCTAAATTTATACCATACCTGTTGTATGATGTTGTACATTTATACTTTATTTATATGAAATAAAATGCCTTGTATATTATTAAAATGTGAGTGCAATGATAGTAAATAGACTGTACATTTTTAAAGACTTGCTTTTTCTCTAGTTTATGTAAATCTGCATCTCTGTAAACATGGGTTTTTAAAGTAATTTTCAAAAAATAAACACTCTACTTAGACTTGTTTCTTTTAGCAGTTTCTGTGTCAAATAGAAGCAACCTCTTTCTAGAAAAGTCAACAAGTATTGATTAAGCACAGACACCTTGATTACTAACATTAATACATCATGTATTATGAGCAACAATCAGCACACAATTGGAACCAATTTTTCAACTGAAATCCCAAATATGAATGTTTAAAAATTTTTTTATCTTAAGCTGATAGGGAGAATTGAAGAAAAAAGGAGACTAATATTCATTGCTTATGTTGACTAACATTAAAAACTATTCACAATGTAACACAAATAGAGAATTTCACACAACTCTGTGAGGAAAGAACATAATAAATACTGTTCTTCCCTTTTTGCAATGGGGCAAACTGAGCCTTAAAGCAGCAGAAGGGCTTTCTCTAAGCTCACACAACAAAATTAAATCTAACCAATTCATAAACAATTCATCTGCTGGGTCTCATTCTGAATCCCTGTGAAGCTCTGTGGCCGCAAAGAGTAGACAGAGCTGACTATATGATGTGTTAGGAGGCAGGGTAATCCTCCCAAACAACCTCCCCCCTCATTCACAGACTACTAAAGTATTACAGATTCCATGATCGTTGACATATTCTGTGCCATCTGCCTTTAAGAGTTCCTTATTAAGATACCTGAGATGTAATAACTATCCTAATCAGGCATTATCTTTTCTGGGATGATGCTATTGTTGAAAACAAGGAAATAGACAAAAGATAGAGGAAAGAGTGACCTGAATTTGGAAGTGTGAAATCTTTCCAAGACATGGCCACTTTCAGCCCATGACTATTGCACCATCCCTCAATGCCCTTTCCTTTTTTCCAGGTTTGTATAATCCTCTCTATCCTCGGTTCCATTATCTATCAACTTCCAGGAAATTCTTTGAACTTATTTTGTGACTCTATTACCTGGTTCAAGTTCTTCCTGTCAACATTATTCCCATGTTATAATCATTGGGGACTTAAATACTTATGGTGATAGCCCCTTTAATAATTTTATCATACAATTCTTTAGCATCCTCAACTCTGATGGCTTCCTCTTCCACCCCAGGCTGACACACACTCACACTGCTACATCCTAGACTTTACCAGCTTTCAATCTCAATCTGAATCATCTCTAAGGTGCAAACCTGTAAAGTGTCACTCCACCAGATACTGCTGCTCTACCTTCCCTCTTGTCTTTCACATTGAATCTACTCTTTGACCCATCTCTGTTCTCCTAGTCCATTCCTCCTAGGCTTCACCTGCTTCCACACCAAGGTCTGTCTTAGTGTTTTGCCATTTTCTTGTTTCACTCACCATTCCCACAATACCCCCTTGTTACCCTGGCCTTCTTTTGTCCCCAACTAGTAAATCCTCACCCTTGGATACCTTCCACAATCAGTTATCCCTCCTCCCACTCCAGACCT
>JAQQSZ010012898.1:0-11896 GCA_028646595.1 Phalanger gymnotis | reverse complement strand
TCTTTCTTTCTTCCTTCCTTCCTTCCTTCCTTCCTTCCTCCCTTCCCTCCTTTCTCTCTCTCTCTTTCTTTCTCTCTCTCTTTCTTTCTCTCTTCCTTCCCCCCTTGCTCTCACTCTCTCTCTCCCCCTCTCTTTCTCCCCCCTCCCTCCCTCCCTTCCTTCCTTCCTTCCTTCCTTCCTTCCTTCCTTCCTTCCTTCCTTCCTTCCTTCCTTCCTTCCTTCCTTCCATTAAAAGATTAAATAACATCAATTCAACAAACATTTATCAAACACCTATTATCATACAACTCTTTGCTAGGTGAGGGGAGTTATTTTACTTGAATCAGTCTATGATCTCAATGGTTTCCAATCTCTGACCTAGGCTGATGATGTTGACATCTTATCCATGCCTTCTTATCCTGTGCAATTCTTTTGACCTTATACAATCTACCTACCTTGTTGGAATTCTTTCTCAGACTTTTTTTTTCTTTTAAAAAACTTGTATTTATTTTATTTTTAATTTATGAAATAAAACAAACATTTATATAACATGGTAGCATAATAAAAAAGATTGCACATGAAACTAAGTCTGTTATGTACAACTTGGTGTTCTTTTAAAATATATAATACATTTATTTGTAATAAATTTAAATATATAATAAATTTATTATTATATAATAAATATATAATAAATTTGTAATGTATAAACACATATGAGTTGTTAGACTTTTCTAATGGTTTTAAGATTCATCTTTCTCCTCTCAGTAGAGGTGTGTGTATGTGTGTGTGTGTGTGTGTGTGTGTGTGTGTGTGTATAGGGACTATAGGTACTGAATGGTTGATATACTGGGAACGTATATGGGTTATTGTTGCTTAACTGTTTTTCTTGGGTTGAAGCTAGGGGGTTTGGAATGGGAAAATTACTTTGCTGTAAAATTAGTGGCAGATTGATGATTCAAACCTAGGTTTTCTTATCCTAAGTCAGTTTTTCTTCCTTTGTAGCATGTTAGCTTTCCTCAAGTAAAGTTTGAGTCTTCAGGAGTGCTTAAGAAATAATAAACTCTGTGACTGATGAAGAGTGAGGCAATTGCAATCCAGGTATACCTCTCTTGAATCTGGGTTCAAGTTTGCTTCTGTTGCAAGCAATTGTCTTAGACCATAGATTATAGACCCTTTGGCAATTCTCAATTAGAGCTATTGTCTGATAGTTGCCTGCCACTCTTAAGTCACTTTGACTACATGGTCTTCTAGCACCAAGATAAGATTTATTTACGAAATCTTAGAGGTTGCTTTAGTCTTTCTGACTCAGCTGGCAGATGTACACATATATGCATATTTGTCATCTATCTATCTATCTATCTATCTATCTATCTATCTATCTATCTAGTCAAGCTAGATTATTTTGCTTTATCCAGATAATGAGTAGTTACTCTACGTAGGGTTAAGAAAAGGATTCTTTTCTCTTTGCCAAATGGTTTATAGAATATGAAGAGGTAGATTATCCTAAATTTAAATAGTAGCTTTCTTCAAATAAGTTCTTCAAAAGTAAGACATTTGCATTTTATTTCATTTTCCCAATTGAGCATACAGGAGAGGAACCTAGAGATTGAGATTTTAAAGCATTTACTGCATTGATAAAGCAATTGAAAGGATTGCAGATTAAGTCCCCTAAAGAAGACCTTACAGGTCATCAAGTCCAACCCTGTCCTTATACAAAAGAGGAAAATGAGGCACAGAGACGCAAATTTGTTTGTCAAAGTTCATATGGCTAGGTGTTAATGGAACTGAGATTCAAATCCAGATCCCCCTGAATCCAAATTCAGTGTTCTTTTCCTTTATAGGTACCCTTTCTTTGTTGGAGGGCCTCGAAACTGTCTTTTGGGAATTTCCTTTTCAGGAATAGTAACCTCAGTATAGTAGACTGCCTGTGAGAGTTTGAGGGATTGTTTGGTTGAAGATGAAAAAAGGTTCACCTACTCAGCTACTTTAGGAAAGAGGATGGGGTATTCACACCCTCCTTTCGCTCCAACCCTTGGAATGTAGCTGTCATCAGCATTGTAGAGCTACTCCCCTCCTTCTCCTATCACCTGTGACCTACTCTCTAGCCATTACTTTCTACTCCATCTACATGTAATAATTTTCATGAGCACACTTGGAGGAAAACAAGAAAGAAGGCAGTGTAATCACAACAGAGCCAATCCCATGCCTCCTCCCCCCTTTTACTATACAGTCAATCTTTAGCTCCTAGGAGAGAAAAACTAGATCCATGCTTGTCCCATTTTGAGAAGTGTATAAAAATAAGAAATCATTATCAATAAGATTCTTTCTCCTAAGCTCCCTGTAAAGATTAACTCCTAACAATTTAGATGTATGATGTTAGTCCCTTTCGTTTTCATCTGTATACTTTGCTATCATCACCTCCTTTTGTTTGGCTTCCCTTTACAATTGCAAAGCTCATAGATCAGAAAGTCATTATTATAAATCAAATCTTGATCTAGAGTGAGCTGGCATCTGTACTAGTTAATTCAGAAGTGTCAAGTGAAGCCTTAATGAACAGAAAAACTTTGGATTTAACATCTGTCCTCTTGGAAAATGTGAAGGAAAAGGAAGGAGAGACAAAGCATGGAAGAGAAACAAAGGATGATACCATCCTTTATCAAATCTCCAAGAGAAAAATGTTTGGCAAGCATTAGTTGCCTCCACCCACATCCTTCTTAGGGATGCCAACAGGTAGAGGCAGCTACTCAAATCCTGTCTCCCCTAGCTAGTCGCTTGAGTTTATGCTATCCCTTAGAATGCTGATCATTCCTCCATTCTCTTGGTAGGGAGAATTGATCTACCTACCTGTTTCTGGGTCTTCTGATAAAGACTCCTGGAGGGTCTTTTAGTCCAACCTCCTTACTTTTATAGATGAAGAAATTGAGGTCTAGAGAGGTCAAAGGAAGTAACGGGGAATTTATACTCTGGTTCTCTGTCTTCAAAGTCAGTGGTCTTTCCACTGTATTGCATTATGTCTCAAACCCAAATTCTCTCCTCTTCTTCCATGGGTCTGTCTCTTGAACCCTGCTCACTCTTCCTACCAAGACTTTCCTTCTCTATTTCCTTCAGGAAGGGAAGGGAAGCAGATTGCTTTCCCCAGGGCAGTGATAATTCCATTGTTTCTAGGATTTCTACAAGTAGATTCTGAAAGCCTTACTTCTTTCTGCTCATGACATCAGCATTCCTAAAGATTCCGGGATAATATTTCCAAAGGGTTAGATTAACTTGACTGGTGACTAGTGATAGAAGAGGGGTAAAAAGGACCTCCTTTGAAGCACCTGTTTCTGTTGGTTGGTTATTCCAATCCTTTATACTTCACCCAGGCCAAACCCCTCGTGGCAAATTTACTTATTTCTAAGGTGATAGATAATGAGATCAACTCTTAATTCTATGAATAATTCACAATCCTATGGTACTTTTTGGAATACCCTGTGCAGGTATTTTAATCCACATTTTACAGATGAAGAAACTGAAGTTGGGAGAGATTGAAGGGGCAGAGCCAGAATCCAGGGTTTCTGAGGCTAAGATACCCTCTTGTTAAGTCATTTTTTATTTGTGTCTGACTCTTCATGACCCCATTTGGGGTTTTCTTGGCAAAGTTACTGCAGTGGTTTGCCATTTCCTTTTCCAGCTCATTTTACAGATGAGAAACTGAGGCAAACAGGGGTAAGTGACTTGCCCAGGGTCAAACAGCTAGTATATATGTGAGGCTGGATTTGAACTCAGGAAGATGAGTCTTCTTGACTCCAGACCTGGTGATTTGTGCAATATGGCATCACCTGGCTGTCTGAGGCTGAGACTAGAACTCCTTAATAATAACAGCAGCAATTCACATTATACAAGGCTTTAAGATTTTCCAAGGGCTTTTCTTGAAATTGAGGTGCATAGTATATTAGCATTCCCATTTTTAAAGATGAGCAAAATTAGTCAGGCAATGAACATTGATTAAGCACCTACTACGTGCCAGGTATTGTGCCAAGTGCTGATGATACAAAGAAAGGGAAAAGACTCATAATCTAATGGGGTGGGGGTTGGGGGGTGGAGGCAACATGCAAACAATGATGTATAAACAAGTTAAGAATTAGAACTAAACAACAGAGGGGAGGCACTAGAATTATGGCAAGCTGGTAAAGTTTCCAGCAGAAGGTGGGATTTCAGCAGGGAGTTGAAGGAAGCCAGGGAAGCCAGAAGGAAGAGATGAGGAAGAAGAACATTCCAGGCTTGGGTACAACCAGCGAAAATACCTGGATTCAGGAGATAAAATACCTTGTTTGAGGAACAGCAAAAAGTCCCAAGTCACTGGATTGCAGAGAACATGAGGGGGAGTTAGCTACAAGGAGACTGGAAAGGTGGGGCAGGTATTGAAAGGCTTTGGATCCCAAATGGAGGATTCTATATTTGATCTTAGAGGTGATAGGGAGTCAAATGAGTTTATGAGTATGGGGTGACATGGTTGGATTCGTGCTTTACAAAGGTCATTTTGGCAGCTGAATGGAGGATGGAGTAGAGGGGGAGATTCTTGAGGCAGGCTGACTCACCAGTGTCTATTGCAATAGTGCAGGTGGGAGGTTGATGAGGACCTTAACTAGGGTGGAGTCAATGTCAGAGGAGGAGGGGTGCAGAATTCAAGAGATGCTGCCCAGGTGACATTAACAGATCTTGTGAACAGATTGGTTATGGGGGTGGGGCGGTGAGTGAGGAGTCCAAGGTGACACAGGTCAAGAGGCTGGATTGGGTGACTGAGAAGATGTTGGTGCCTTTAACAGTAAGAGGAAAGTTAGGAAGAGAGGAGGGCTTTGGGGGAAAGATAATGAGTTCAGTTTTGGATATGTTGGACAATGAGGCTCAGAGAAGCTAAGAAACCTATTTAAGGTCGCATAGTAAGGGTCAGCAGTAGGACTCAAACCCAGGGCTTTCTGACCATAAGTACAACACAATTTCCACAAAGCCATACTGCTTCTCCTTGGCAATATTTATTTACTTTTCCAAAATGACACACTTATGTAATCCCTCTTCCATTTTCTAATTAGAGTTCAAACTTTTCTTGGCATAAATAAGTTCCATTTTTCGGCTCATATCATTAAAATAGCATGCTTATCATAAAGTACTTTCTTTACAGCTGCTGGTAGGCAAGGGATGCTGGTGACCCAGTGGACTGTGGAGAAGATAATTACCGCCTGGCACATAGCAAGGGCTTACTTAATAAATGCTTATTTTACCAGCTAGGAATTATAAGAACAGGATCCCATTAAAGGCTTTTTGTGGAATCATCAATTCTATGAATGGGTTGTAGGCTCAACAAGTAGATAAGCCCATAAACTCCAAGCTGATTCCAATGACACATGCCTCCTTTGGTCCTTATTGCCCCAGCTTGGGGCAATAAGTTGGGCTGGACTTATTCTCCCAAAGGCTCTGAATGTTCAGAGTTCTTTAGTGACTCCTAGACACTCCTGTCATGCCTCAAGTAATGTGGGTACAGCTTCTGGTCCAAGGGTCATTCCTAGAATAGGTAGGTCCCTCCCTTTTCTGGGACTGTCCAGATAAATCTCTAACAGGTGTTGACCCTAATTGCAAGGGGTTTACACTATGATCTGGGCCAGGGGTCATCAGCCAGGAGGATGGAGGGTATGAAGAAAAGGTCGATGACCTTCACCTTGGAATCCACAGGGAAGAAACTAAGATGAAGGCTCAAAGTCTGGAAACAGATTTTTAAAAATGGGGTCCCTGAAATTTTTTTCAATATCTTGAAAATGATATTTCAGTGTAATTGGTTTCCCTTATATTCCAGGAATTTGATTTATACATTTAAAAACATTATTCTGAGAAGTCCAGAGGTTTCTCCCAACTGCCCAAAGGGACAACCAGGACACATAAAGAGTTTAAGAATGTCTTATCTGGAGTATCCTCTGAAATGTGAATGAATCCTAGGTGGGCTCTAGGAAAGAGCAAAGGGCCTTTTAATGAAATTCTTGAGGTCTAGGGACATAAGGATGATGGGGAACTCTCAGGGGAATCTGATTCTTCCTTCAGAAGAGGAAGAGAGGAAGAAAGCGAAGGAAATGGGAGACTTTGGGCAAATCAGACAAGAAAAATAAAGAAGAGAATTAGGGAATAAAATACAGATTTTGAATTAGTCTCAACTCCTCTAGGTTTCTGAGGCTTAAAGGTTCCCTGTTTTGTTGACTATTTTTTACAACCCAATTGGAGACATTGGTGAGTGAAGTGACTTTGCCCTAGTCACAAAGAAACACAGTCAAGATTTGAACTCAGGTCTTCCTAAGACCAAGGCTCAGCACGTTAACCTTTGTGCCATGCTGGCTCCTTTCTTAGAAATCCTAGTTGTAAACCCCTCAAAGAATCTAAGGCGGGATGGTGTACTGGTCCCCAAAAAGCAGAAAGGAGGGAAGGGGGAAGAGAGGTGGGTGAGGGCAATGTGGGAGGAAGAAAAGGTGGTGTTAGTGTCTACCGAACAAAGCCTTGAGATTAGGCCCTCAGAGGGGAGGGTAGAAGGAAGCAGGGGACAGAGCCAGAAGGGGTAGCTAGACCCAAGGGGTTAGAAGAGAGGGAAGGTCACTTGCTATAAAGAGAATCTCCCCCAAATGCTTTACCACTTGGAAATTAAGTTAATAAACATCTGGAGAGGTAGTGACCAGAGACCTAACCTTGGAGTCAGGACAATCTGCGTTCAAGTCTGATCTCTGGTATTTACTGTTTTCGTGACCCCCAAGGAAGCCCCTTGATCCAGTCAAACAGATCGAACTGGCCTCTAACCTGTGGCGGGAGCTGAACAGAGCAGGCTAGAGATAGGACTCAAACAGAAGTTAAATTTCAAAGTGAGAGAAACGGCTGGCAAGCAAGGACAAGTGTGCCAGGGCTCCACTCCTAGTAGGGGGGACCCGAGGCAGTGTGGGCAGATCTCAATACTTATGCCAATGGCACTGTGAGCCCTGGCAACAAGGGAGTAATAGCAACAGACACAAGTTTGATTCATAGCGGGGCTTCAAGATCAGAACATGGATACAGCAGGTGCTTGTCTGAGCCCAGAGAGCACCTGGTGCTGGTCAAAGCAATACAGTAATTATCTGATTTTGCCAGAGAGTGAGTACAAAGGACTGTTGTTATGCCAAGCTCAGGGCACAGTCTGCTCGCTGGGCTTTAGTTCTGGAAAACAGAGTGTCTCCTAATGTCTTGACAATCTCAACTCTCAGAGCAGGAGGGGTTGACTTAGTAGGGGTGTTTCCTTTCTGGGAGTCCATCTATCTATAAAATTGTGGTTAAGTTCATCCAGGGTAAAGTTTTGGGGGTTTGGGGCAGGAAGGAAACTTACAATTTCTCCCCAGCTGAAAATATTGCTATTTAGGGGGAAAACATGCTGCTGCTTCTGAGAAGAGCTGTCCGGGGGGGAGGGTGCTGTGGATGAGGAAGGTGGTGGGGCAGCCAGATGAAGAAACACACTTGCTGGGCCAGGGGACAAAGTTTGCCATAGCTTCCAAAGGGAGGGCAGGTAGAGGAAGCAGTGCCACCAAGATGTTGGTATTCTCCCCATTTTTCTCTTTGGGTCAAAATGCTAGATACTCTACCCTTAAACTTTGCAGAGGTGGCTGTTGGTGTGGTGGATAGAATTCTAGACCTGGAGTCAGGAAGACCTGAGTTCAGATTTGACCTCGGACTAGCTGTGTGACCTTGGGCAAGTCACTTTCTGTTTGACTCAGTTTCCTCACCTGTAAAATGGAGATAATAATAATACCCACCTTCCAAGGTTGTTGTGAGGATCAAATGAGATGCTCTTTGTAAAAGGTACTTAGCGTGGCACAGGGAAAGTGTTATATAAATGCTTACACCCTTTCCTAATTATGAGTCTCAGTCACAGACTTCCTGATTTCTAGGAAAAAAAATGTTTGGAAAGAGAAAGAAACAGAATCAGAGACTGCTGGTTGCTCCTTTGCTTTCTAGATAGGGAGGGTTATATTTGTATTTCCAGTACTTAAGAAAGTGCCTGGCACATAGTAATCTCTAAGCTTATCTTGTATATATCTTGTTTGTACTGATCTGTGAGGTAGTGCAGTAGATACAGTGTCGGGCCTGGAGTGAGGAAGACTTGAGCTGAAATCCAGCCTCAGACACTAACTATGTGACTCTGGGCAAGTCACTGAACCCTGTTTGCCTCAGTTTCCTCATCTGCAAAATGCTCTGGAGAAGGAAATGGCAAACCACTCTAGCATCTTTATCAAGAAAATCTCAAACGAGGTCATGAAGAGTAGACATGACTAAAAAGACCGAACAACAAAATATTTTGTTTGTATATAGTTGTTTGCATGTTGTCCCCCACCTCCAGGTTAGACTGCGAGTTCCTTTAGAGCAGGAACTATCTTTTGAGTTTCTTTGTAACTCCGACCCTTAGCTCAGTGGCCAGCACATAGTAGGTACTTGTTGGGTCATTTCAGTCATGCTCCAATTCTTTGCCAGGTTTGAACTCATGAAGATGAGTCTTCCTGATTCCAAGTCCAATGCTCTATACGCTGTGCCACCTAGTAGGTGCTTAATAAGTGCTTATTGACTGAGTGACTAAGCGCTTAATAAGTGCATGTCTGCTTGATATCTACTGTTGCTAGGCCTCTTGTAATGGCCTTTCTCCCTACCTCCTTGGGAAGTTCGCCTTGGGAGGGTTAACAATCAGACCATTCCATCTTCCAAGAGAAGAGAGAAGAGGAGAGAAAAGAGCAGAGAGGTTCTGCTTTTTGCCTGCCAAATGAAGAGACAAAGATTCAGAAGACAGACATTTTAAGCCCTGCCTACTACTTCTGATCTGTGCAGGTTCTCTACTCCCATTCATATTCCTTGTTATGTCTCCTCCTCGGGTCTCCTGATGGCTGGAGCTAACATCCCACCTTCAGCTTTCCAAACTGTAGGGGCCAGTAGGTTGTCTTCCTTTCCAGTGGACTTTTGAATCAAGGCCTCCTGGGATATTAAGATGAGAAAGCCACCTCTTTAATGGAGGCATAAGAGTTATTAGGTTCCTTCAGTCTGTTATTGTGGCTGCAGCCCAAGAAAGAGGTACAAGTTATTCCGTCTTCTTTATTCCAAATAGCTAGAAGAGAACTTGGCTTTGGTTGATAATGATGATGATGTCCCAGGATTGGGAAGGAGGCAGGCTCCTGGCAATAGCAGCAGATAAACAAGAGACCATCGATCTGTAACAAAGCCAGAATCTGAATTTCCATACTTCTCAATGCTGCCTAGGATCAGCCTTGGAGACCAGTTCTCATGATATCAGGTTACTAAGCAAAGTTTCAAGAATGACAAACTCCTGACCTTTAAAAGGCAAAATTTATGAGAGACAGCCTGACATAATGGATAAAGAGCTGGTCCTCGAGACAGGAAGACTGGGTTCAATTCTTGTCTGTGATACTACTGGCTATGAATGTACTCTGGGCACGTCACTCTTTCAGTGCCCTGGGCACTTTCTAGACAGCACGATGTTGAGAAGGTGCCTCTCTTCCTTTAGAGGAGCTCCTTACTTTGCTAGAAGTAGCCTACCTGGATTGACTTCCCTGGTCTTATGCAAAAGAAAAAGAAAGGGAGGAAGAGAAGAAAGGAAAGAAAGAAAAGAAAGTAAGTAAAGAGGGAGGGAGGGAGAGGAGGCAGGAAGAAAGGATGGAAATGAAGGAAGAAAGAAAAGAATAGAAAAGGAAGAAAGAAAAGCAGGAAGAAAAGAAAGAGGAAAGAAAAGAAGGAAAGAAAGAGGGAGGGAGGTTAAGAAGGAAAGGAAGGGAGAAAGAAAAGAATAGGAAAGAAAAGCAGGAAGAAGAGAAGGAAGAAAGAAAGGAAGGAAAGAAGGAAGGAAGGAAAGAAAGGAAGGAAGGAAAGAAAGGAAGGAAGAAAGAGAGAAAGAGGTAAAAAAGAAAAGAAGAAAGAAAGAAAATTCAGCCCTCTTAGGAAATTCCCAACAACTTTCCGATAAAATAACAATGCTTGAAGAAGCCATGAAATTTTAATAGAGTTGATATTCACACAGCAGCTACAGATTGCAATCCCTTTATTCTGTGTTACACGCACCTCTGTTATGGCTCATATTCTGTGGAGGAGTAATTGGGAATCAAGTGCGTCTGTCCTTGGATCCAGGTCATATTTATACCACAGTGATGTGTGAGAGTATTCTAAGAATCATATGCAGGGGGTTCAAAAAATCATCATGCAGATCAAAACTTGTAATAACAGAACAATGCACAATAACTTTTGGGACACCATGTATGTGTAAATATGTATGTGTGCATATGTGTAATACGTAAATATAAAATATATCTATATTATAGTATACATATAACATTGTACATTATATAATATGTTTTGCATGTATAATAACTATAATTACAATAAATTCTCCTAGATATTATTTAATCTTCAGAACAATTCTGTGATTAAGTAGTACAAATATTGTTATCTCTACATTACATATTAGAATGCTGAGGCCTAGAGAAGCTGACTGATAGGAGCATAGTTTTTGACATAGGGTTTTTAGAAGCCATTTATTCCAACCCCTTTACTTTTACAGATGAGGAAACTGAGGTCTTGTGGGGTCAAAGGTAGAAAGATAACATGGTATTTGAGCCTTTATTCTCCACCTTACAAAGTTAGCGTTCTTTCCACTATTCTACACTGCTTCTTAAACCCAATTTAAATAGTAAATGTCTTTTCTATCCCATGACAGAACCTTCCCTTGTAACACAGATGTACGGCTGAGCAAAACATACAAAACCAGCACAATGGCCCTCTCTGAAAACACGGGGCTCGCTTTGCACCTGTAGCCTGCCAGCAGCCTCTGCTGAGAGGAGGGTGGTTTGTGATACCTTCAGTCTGCCAAAGGCAAGATTGGTCCTTGCATTCATTAAAGGGCTGAAAACATACAATGTTGTTTTTTTTTATATTGCTTTAGTCACTGAGGAAATTTTATTTTTTGGTTCAGCTTACTTTGCTCTGCTGCGATTGATACTAGTTTCCTCGAGTTTTCTTGAATTCTGTATAATTGATGTTTCTTACACTCAAAAATACTCCATTGTATTCATATATTACAATTCATTCAGTTATTCCACAATTGATGGCATCCACTGTTTCTCTCTCTCTCTCTCTCTCTCTCTCTCTCTCTCTCTCTCTCTCTCTCTTTTTTGCTATCACAAAAAGAGCTGATAAAATATTTTTGATAGATTTGTTTTTGACCTCCTCCCCAGATCTCTGCAAAAATGGATTTGATTAGCAACTTTTCATTTTAATTTGAAACTGTATCCTTGAACAACTGAACTGATTCGTGGCTCCACAAATAGTGAATTAGCATGCTTGTCTTCCTACTGCCCTCTGACATTTACCATTTATGTATTTTGTCACTGCCAGTATAATGTTGAACTCAGTCTTCTTACAACTAACACAGTGGGTTTCCTCTCTCCTCCCCCATCTACAATTTTTATCTTTACCTCATCATCTTATCTAACTAAAAAATCCCAGCTTTCTGGATACTGTAATTAAAACATCAGGAATGTGGAAAAGCTGGCTAGTGATTTTCCTGGGGCACAAGAATGCAGACATTCTGAATAGTTCAATGGATCTATGATCTCCTTGATTCAGGAGCTCCTTCCAGTGATTATCACAAATCATACGTGCCTGCCCACTCTGTGTCTTCCTTCCTTCCTTCCTTCCTTCCTTCCTTCCTTCCTTCCTTCCTTCCTTCCTTCCTTCCTTCCTTCCTTCCTTCCTTCCTTCCTTCCTTCCTCCCTCCCTTCCTTCCTTCCTTCCTTCCTCCCTTCCTCTCTTCCTCCCTCCCTTCCTTCCTCCCTCCCTCCCTCCCTCCCTTCCTCCCTTCCTTCCTTCCTCCCTCCCTTCCTTCCTT
>JAQQSZ010012897.1:0-11896 GCA_028646595.1 Phalanger gymnotis | reverse complement strand
GAATAGCAGGGCAGTTCTTCTTGATAATTTCTTGAAAGATGATATCTAGGCTCTTTTTTTGATCATGGCTTTCAGGTAGTCCAATAATTTTTCAATTATCTCTCCTGGATCTATTTTCCAGCAGTTTTTCCAATGAGATATTTCACATTGTCTTCTACTTTTTCATTCCTTTGGCTCTGTTTTATATTATCTTGATTTCTCATCAAGTCACTAGCTTCTACTTGCTCCAATCTAATTTTTAAGGTAGTATTTTCTTCAGTAGTCTCTTGGACCTCCTTTTCCATTTGGCTAATTCTGCCTTTCAAGGCATTCTTCTCCTCATTGGCTTTTTGGAGATCCTTTGCCATTTGAGATAGAGTTTTTTTCTTCAGTATACTTTTCAGTATTTTTTGGGTCTCC
This sequence comes from Phalanger gymnotis, assembly GCA_028646595.1. Classification (NCBI taxonomy): domain Eukaryota; kingdom Metazoa; phylum Chordata; class Mammalia; order Diprotodontia; family Phalangeridae; genus Phalanger; species Phalanger gymnotis. Next base: position 11,497 of record JAQQSZ010012897.1, on the reverse strand, counting down.
TTTAGCAAGTCGTTGGCTTGTTTTTCATGGTTTTCTCACATCATTCTCATTTCTCTTCCCAATTTTTCCTCTACTTCTCTAACTTTCTTTTCCAAATCCTTTTTGAGCTCTTCCATGGCCTGAGAGCAGTTCGTGTTTTTCTTGGAGGCTTTTGATGTAGGCTCTCTGACTTTGTTGACTTCTTGCTCTATGTTTTGTTCTTTGTCACCAAAGAAAGATTCCAAAGTGTGAGACTGAATCTGGGTGCATTTTTGCTGCCTGTCCATGTTCCCAGCCAATTTACTTGACCCTTGAATTTTTCATTGAGGTATGACTGCTTGTAGAGTAAAGAGTACTTTGTTCCAATCTTGGGGGGATGTGCTGTTGTTTTCAGAGCTGTTACAGCCAGCTCTGCCACACCAGGGGTCCTCCCCCCACAAGAACCGCCAACCTGGGCCATGATTCAGATCTTCAGCAGGCTCTACACTCCTGATCTGATCTGCCTGATCTGCCTGATCTGTTTCCTCCCACCAGGTGGGCCTGGGGCCAAAAGCAACTGCAGCTGTAGTTCTTTAGCTGCCCCACCTCTGCTGCCCCCACAGGGGTGGCCGAACCACAAACTCTTTCCACTCCCAACAGCTTTTCTCGCTAACCTTCTCTGTTGTCTTTGGTGTTTGTGGTTTGAGAAGTCTGGTAACTGCCATAGCTCACTGATTTAGGGTGCTAGGACACACTCTGCCCGGCTCCTGGTCTAGTTGGCCCTGCCACTGCCCACACTGGGTTCTGCTCCACTCTGCTCCACTCCCAGCTCTGTGCATGATAGACCTTACCCAGAGACCCTCCAGGCTCTCCTGGGCTAGAGCCCTGCTTCCCTCTGCTATTTCGTGGGTTCTGCAATTCTTCTTTGTTGTCTTTGGTGTTTGTGGGCTGAGAAGTCTGGTAACTGCCACAGTTCACTGATATAGGGTGTTAGGGCCCACTCTGCCTGGCTGCCAGTCCAGTTTGTCCATGGGACCCATGCTGGGCTTTGGTCCCCTCCGCTCCCAGCTCCGTGCTCGATAGACCTCACCCTGCAACTATCCGGGCTGTCTTGGGCTGGAGCCCTGCTTCCCTCTGCTATTTTGTGGGTTCTGCAGCTCTAGAATTTGTTCAGAGCCATTCTTTACAGGTTTTTGGAGGGACTTGGCGGGGAGCACAGGCAAGTCCCTGCTTTCCGGCCGCCATCTTGGCTCCACCCCACTCACAGACATATTATGCAGTAGTTTTAGAGTTGGAAGTAACGTAGTATCCAGCTCATCCAACCCTCTTCCTTTTAGACATGAGGAAACTAATATTGAGAGAGGGTAAATGAACTTTCCAGGGTCCCTCAGCTGTGAAATGTCTGTGGTAGGATTTCAATCCAAGTCTCTCCTCAAGTTCAATTTCCAATACACTATATTTTCTTTTTTTCTTGCTGGGAGGTTTAAATGATGTAAAGTTTTAAGACGTAATCTAAATGCCGGTTTTTATGAATAATGTGATATAATGGAAAGGGTGCTAGGTGTAGAGTCAAAAGACCTAGGTTGGAATCTTGGCTGTGTTTCTTATCACCTATGTGATCTTAGAGAAATAATTTTACCTGTCTGTGCTTCAGTTTTCTCAATCTTTGAAATAAATTGATTGGATTAGATAGTGAGAATAAAAGAGAGAATGTCAGTGAAGGACCCCCCTCCTTCACATACATCCTACATTGCCTTACTCTATCTACTTCTTCTTCCTTCCTCCTCTATTCACTCACCCACCATGTATTAGGAATATCTTTCTCTAAAGTTCTCCTTGGAGCTTCCACATGGTATGGCAGAGAGAGTGCTGAGCCTGGAACCAAAAAGACTCCTCTTCCTGAGTTCAAATCTGCCCTCAGATACTTCCTAGCTGAGTGACTTGAGGCAAGCCACTTAACTTTGCCTTAGTTTCCTCGTCTGTAAAATGAGCAGGGGAAGGAATGGTAAAGCGCTCCAGTATCTTTGCCAAGAAAAAAAAAAAACAAATGAGGTCACAACAAGTTGGACATGACTGAAGTGACTGAACAACAAAAGTAATAAAAAAGTTATCTTCATTTTAATGGACTTTTTGAAATTGATTTTATCTACTTTAACTCCTCTTTACTGAAACATAGACCGTGTTTTCTTTAAATGCCAATTGCATTTAATTTACTAGCAACCATCAGCCTCATATTCTAAACCTAGTTTTAAGGGTCAAACTATTTAAAATAAGACAGCAAGAGAAAGCTTGGGGTCAGGACGGGCTAAGAGCATGATGCTCAACTCCTCTCATGGGAGTGACAAAGGAGTACCATTACATACTAATCAAAAACATTACCATCAACATATAGGTTTTATAGGATTTAATATGCCTGCTGTCTGTTTCCCTACTCCCTATGAACATATCCATGTCTCCTATATCCTCAAAAAAACAAAAGAAAACAAAAACAAACAAACAAAAGCCCCTCTCACTTGATCCGTTCATTCTTGTTAGCTATCTTCCCATGCATTTCTTTCTTTTTGAGGCGAAACTCTTTGAGAAAGCCATCTATAATTAGCATTTCTATTTCCTTTCCTCTTACTTTCTTTTTAACTTCCTGCATTCTGGCTTCCAATCTCCTCATTCAGTTGACACTGTTCTCTCTAAAGTTATGAATGATTTCTTAATCAGTAAATCTAATGGTCTTTTCTCAATCTTTCTCCCTTTTCACTTTTCCACAGCCTCGTTGACCACCTGCTTCTCCTTAGTAAGAGTATCTCTATAGCCTTTAATGACTGCTCTCTCCTTGTTCTCTTAACACCTATCTGATTACTCCTTCTTAGTCTCTTTGCTTTAAACTCATGTGCCAGACTGTCATGGCCAGGCACATAAATACATTGAATTTAAAAATCTCTTCTCTCAAGAATCTTCTATTTCTCCTATTGGAGGAATAAAAAATATGTATGAGTAAATAGAAAACATATAATAAACAAAAGACAGTTAATTTTAGGGAGTTGGGGAACAGCACAAACAGCAGGGACATGGGTAAATAACTCCAGAAAGGGATGGTAAGAGAAATTATTTAATCTTGAAATAGAAGCTGCTCTGTTAATATGAAGGTACATAAATCCATTTTTTAAAAATGTAGTACCAACATTAAAGTGGAAAAACATACTATTCTTTTCAGGCAATTTTCTAATATATACGACCCATCCTCATAGAGAGAATCAAAATGTGGGGCTAGAAATGACTTTAGAAGTGATGCAGTGTGTCTGAGATAGTAGGATTGGTTTTATCAAGATAAGCAGCGGAAACAAGCCTGAAAATTAGATTCCTTGGTTCTGTTTCCTATCCAATACACGACACTTCCCCAGAGATTTAGCTACATTTGTTTTAAAAAAGGCAGCTCAATTGATTGGGAAGTTATTGGTAATCTTAGAACAAGCAGTATCTAACAAGAGATAGAAACAAAGGAAGGTGGAAAATGAGGTAGCAGGTACAGACTTCATGTGTTTGATGGTTCTTTAATCTCTGATGTGAATGAGTATCCTTTTTTCTCCCTCACTGTTCTAAGAACAAATCATATGAAAATAAGACAGAGGAGGCTTTTATTGCTTTATCATCCTCATTCTGCAGTGACAATTCCATTGGAATTCATAATCCTCCTCTCACTTGTTTTCTTTTATGTAGTTGGAAGCTATCAAGAGCTCCATTTTGTATAGACTAACTCTGCTCTCCCACATGGTCCAGTTTCATACTTTCAGAGGAAGTAAGAGATCTCTAAGGAATTCTGGGAGGTAGTCAGTTCAACTCCAGATTGGCCAACAGATACTATGAGTCTCAATATTCAGTTCCATCTCCACAAATCACTATGTATTTTTAAAACTAAATTTTGTATTTATGTATTTGTAGAAATATTATTTCTCCCCGACACATTTAAGCTTTGTGAGGATAAGTACTATTTTACTTTATTTTTGTATTTCCGGGGTCTAGCCTCGTGCCTGGTATGTTATAGACACAAAATATGCTTGTTGAATTGAAGAGCATAAGAGATGGAACCCCAAATCATCTTCCTCTTGCAGGAGCTGATTGAGAGATGCTCTTAGAATGTAATCGAGAGGATCACATCAGCTTCTACTAGCATTTCCTTTTTTTAAGATAATTGCTTTCATTTTTTAAAATGTTTCTTTCGTTTCCAAATACATCCCTCCCCGCTCTCACATCCAGAGAGCCATCCAGAGAATTAAGAAAGAAAAATAAGTTTTGCCAAGCTACCCAATGTATCAGTGGAGTCTGATGGCATATAAAGTATTCCAAACCCAGATCCCTCCCCTGACCTCCACCTGTGAATGAAGAAAGAGGTTTATTTTCTTACATTTTCTTCAGTGACAAGTTTGGTTATAATAATTACAGTACTCAATTCAGTAGGAGTTTCTTTGTTCTTTCCATTCGAATCTTTTTTTTTTTGCTATTCCAAATATTTTAATAAGAGTTCTCTGGAAGGCATTTAAAACACCAGTTTGTGTGGAAAAACTCCATTGGAGAGAGAGAATACAGAATGCAGGGTAGCCACGGAGCTGAAGAATTTTCTTGATTTGGGGCAGGATCTGAGAGTCCACTGTTTTCTGATCAGCCTTGTGCTGCTCTGTAATCTCGTATTTCTCTTTTTCTGTGTCAAAAATCTCTCCTTCTTGGTGTCTAGGTTTACGGAGCCTCTTCTTCTTGAAGTATGCATCAGTGAGATGATTTGGAATTTTTACACCTGAAAGGTTAACCCTGGTAGAGGTGGCAATGACAAATTTCTGATGGGTCCTTCTCAGAGGAACACGGTTGATGGTCAGAGGTCCAGTCACCAGTAGCAAGCCACTAGTCAGCTGCTTTAGGAAAACCACTTGCTTGCCCCTGTGGCGACCAGTGAGCATGATCAGAACGGTGCCTAGCTTGATGCTAGCTCAAAGTCTCCTCACATGCTGGCTGAAGGGCTTTTTGCCATGACTTAGCAGCTTTCTAGGCACATCCTCAGTAGGGTAATACCGAGGCATTTTTCGAATCTTTACCACACGGGTTCCTCCATTCTTATCACCACCAATTGATTTGAGATAGTAGCAGGCACCTTCTCTTTCTTTTTCCTTTCAATTCTGGTTTTTGGTCCAGCATATTTCCACTTTTACATGGCTCTCCGGGAATACATTGCAGACCTGGAGTATCTACCAATTCCTCGGGCCAGGACTGGGTTCTGACTGCAATGCTTTCAAGGCCTTTTCACCACCTTTTCAGCCACATCTTCCTTTTCGTTCTCTTTATTTTCTTTTTTGACCTTCTTTTCCTTTGGTTCTTTTGGGGGCTTTTTGTCTGCCGTCTTGAGAGAAGGGAAAGAGACCCATTCGAATCTTTGTAAGCTTTGGGCAGTATCAGCAGCATATCCAATGACATTTATGAAACTATGCACATTTCTACAGCTGTTGCCAATGCTGTGTTCCAGCGCAGCTGGAGCAAGTGGATAGAGGTCTGGGCCTGGAGTCAGGAGGACCTAAGTCCAAATCTGGCCTCAAATACTTACTAGCTGTGTGAACCTTGGCAAGACACTTAACCTTGTTTGCCTTAGTTTCCTCGTCTGTAAAAATGGATTGGAGAAGAAAATGGCAAACTGCTCTAGTATTTTTGCCAAAAAAAAAAAACCCTGAATGGGGTCATGCAGAGTTGGACATGAAATGAATGAACAACAATAAAAAATCTTTTTTCTCCCGGTTCTGCATACTTCACCTTGCCTTAGTTCTTATAAGTCTGTCCATATGTCCCTGAATTTATCATGACACATATCTCATGTCAGAATAATATTCCATTGCCTTCATGTTCCATAATTTCTTCATGTATGTCCTAATCTATGAACATCCCACTTTATTTCTACTTGTTTGCTATTGCAAATGCTTCTGTGGATGTCTTGGTGGAAGTGGGATAAGATTTTGTCCTGATTTTGACATAGCAAAACTGAAAAAATGCCAGAATATTATTACCTAAATACAAATCCCAGATTGGCTCCAAACCAAATAGCTCACAGCACACACAAGAGAAGATCCACTGGGTGCTTTATGGACATTGAATAGAGGGTCTTCAGATTGGCTAATAGCAGACCCTGCTGCTGTAGCTAGCTTTTGCCCACCTTGGCACTTGAGAGCCCGATGGCATTCTAGTCCATTGCTAGTTGCATCTTCCTTTTATTGCCTACATTTTTACCAATTTCCAGAGTCTTAATGGCATAGTTCAGCTCTTCCGCTGTTGAATCTGAATTAGACCAAAGAAGCTAACTTTAGAAACAGCATTTTTACATTCTCACCCTCTCTCAGCCCTAAATAAATTTAAACACAAGGACAGGGAAAGGAAGCAGACATGCCACCCACCCCCAGCCCTGCCCCAGCTCCAGTCTTTGTACAAATTAGTGTGAAATCAGGTTTCCTCCTAGATCTTCAAAATAAAGGAGCGTAAAGCTCTTGGTTCTGAAATGGTCCTTATAATCTTTTCTTAGAACTCTGGGAAGGGTGGGAGGGGAGAATTATTCCAGTTCACTGAGCACGTCTATTTTTTAAATGTTCATTCTCCTGTGTATGATTAAACTATTGTTTCTATAACATCCTGGTCACTAATACTCTTCCAAATGAAAAAAAAACCTCTCCAAATGAAAGATTTTCTCTTTGATTTGAATGTGTGTGTGTGTGCGCGCTCGCACGTGTGTTTGAGAATAAGAAATCTAAAAGCCCATTAATCTTCTTGCTTTTCTTTAAAAAATTCCCTAGAAGATTTCTTACTCAAAATATCTCAGTTTTAATAACAGACTAAAAGCAACTATTTCCCTTTCCCAACTTTCCCAATCCTAGGTCTCGTCATAGGGACTGGAATATGCCTAGACACAGACCCCAATCATTTGATGCCTGTATGTGAGGCTTTTTTTAAAAGGAGTTGACTGGTCTATGAGAGTGTGGGGAGTTCTTTAAATATTTGTAGATATTGCCTATCTAGGAAAATCACATAGAAACTTCTGGAAATCAGGTTGTCATCATGAGTCCCTGAGAGGTTTGGACTGTGTGGTGAAGGAAGGCTTTCTAATTCTTTCCAGAGCCAAGAAAAAAAAATAACAGCAAAAAGATTGCTAAGCTGGAATTAGGTAGGTAGACAATAGAGCTGCCCTGTTATGATGTTCTCTTTTATTTTTGCTTTTTTAGAATGCAAGACTGCTTAGGGCTGATCTTGAGGAGAGGGGTACTGGTGAGTATAGAGGAGAGGCAGCCCTTTCTTTCACGACCATAGTGGCTTGGGACACATGATCACTTTTTATCTCTGCTTCTTCTCTCCTTATCTCAAGTGGACAAGTATTCTGAGTTCAAAGAGTTTGAACCTTGAATTTCTAGTCAACCTTGTGAGTTTCAGAGATATAGAGACCCCCTGAGATGTCCCATTGCAGCTGGAGCTGAAAGGAGCTGGAAGAGTAGCAAAAAAAATAATAGAACTGATTGGGGGAAGGAGTGACTTAAGGAAAGCCCAGCTTTACAGGGCATGATCCTTCATGATGGGGAGAAATGGCAGCTGTGGTCTCCAGAAAGTCACTGATTTTGGAGAGCCCAGAAATAGAGCCATATGCAAGGAGAATTTTGTGAGCACTCCAGGAAAGAAGAAAAGGATATTTGGGAGTAAGAAGTGGAGGTTCCCTCTGTCTCATGCATTCTCTGTTTAAGTACCTCACATCCGTTTTATCTTATATGTGACCCCTCTTTCCTCATGGATACCACATATATTTTTGGAAGAATGTGCTCCAGGTCTTGGGAGAAATGTTTTCTATCAAATGTACTATTTAAATATTCTCTATAAATCTCTTCACTAAAAACAAATTGGATATGACTATTGATTTTGTTTGGGAATACATAACTGGATGTTTGGGCCCAACAGGACTAGAAGCATAACTTCTTGGGATTACCCTTAGAATTATTCAGTTGGTCAGCCAATAAGCATTTGTTAAACATTTATTTTATTTTTATTTGTTTATTAGGCATTTATTAAGCTTAGTATATGTTAGGAACTGTGTTGAGTGCTGGGGATACAAAGAAAAGGAAAAAAAACCATAAAGTCCCTAACCTCATGGAGCTCATAGTGTATTGGGGAGAGAATATGCAAATAATCACATACAAACAAGCTTTATGTAAGATAAAAGAAGACAGTGAACTAGTTCACCAAGGGGTTGAGATAGGAAAAGAGGGAAATTGTGTCTAATGCAGGGATGATGAGAGATCGGGGGTTGGAGGTCATGGTGTGGACAAAGAGAGCAGAATCCTGATAGAGTCTAGTCAGAACACCCTCTGGTTGCTTTGTCCTATGAAAGCAAGTATAGACTTATTGGAACGTTTCCCAAAAGGTGATGCATCTTCTTTTTTATTTTTTTGAAGGAGGGGGGAAGGCAAGGCAATTAGAATTAAGTGACTTGCCCAAGGTCACACAGCTAGTAAGTGTGTCAAGTGTCTGAGGCTGTATTTGAACTCAGGTCCTCCTGACTTCAGTGGTCTACTCACTGCACCACCTAGCTGCCCCAGTGATGCATCTTCTTTAGAAACATGATCAGAAAGAGGTTAAAGGGAAGCAAGACACAAAGAACATATAGAAAAAAAGGATTTGTTTGGACACATGTGTCCCTGACCCCAGTAATCCTGCTACGCTTGTTTCAGGACTGGAAGCAAAGATTATTCACAAGCATGGTACTCCCGACTAGGTGTTCTACAAAAAATAATGGGGAAACTCTCACCCTACCCCCATTAATAAGAGATGACAAAGCACTCCCTTTAGTGGATTTTGGCATTGTGATCTCCATTAATCAGGAAAAAGTGAACCACTCCTCATCTAATGGATATATCTTCTATTTCAAAAATTTCCTCAGTATGGCAGACTAAATTATTATTGAATTGGTGGAGAAAGATATAATATATGTGGAGTTGTGACCAAGAAGAGACCTTAGCAAAGTGAAATGAACCTTAGGTCAGAACTTAAGAGGTAAAGGTACAAGTGCTAGCTTTGATACTCACTAGCAATGTAAGTTGGGACAATTCCCTGTATCTCTCTTATTTGTAAGATGGAAGGGATGGGAAGGTAGATGTTATTTAAGAAAGGTCCCTTCCAACTTCAAAAACTCTAAAATTTTAATTGCATATGGTATTCGAAAGGTATTAAGAACATTCAAAAGAATTTAATCTTTAGGGGCAAGTAAGTTACTGTATTTGTATAAATTTCTAGGCTTGGAAATCATCATCTGATTAATTTGATTCAGGAAAAAGATGCATTATTGTTTAGAGCTCATTTAAAAAAAAACAAATTTTACCTTCATCAGAAAAAAGTTTTCATGACCTAGTTGTAAAATGACACATTTTTCTGCCTCACTCCTTAGTTGTTAGTAAATGAATGTGAGCAACAGAGAAGCTCAAAAGAATAGATGGTATATCTTGATATACTAATTAACAGTTGTATCTTTAAATAGTTAAAATAATTGACTTGAAATTAAGGCTTCCTTAACTCTTTACTATAAAAAAAGAAATTTACCAGTTTTTTTAATCACTATCACTACATTCTTAATAATTTTGAAAATGTTAACTCTCCAAGATACTTTGTTTCTTGTTACATTTCTGGTTACACTTATTTTCTGTATTTACTACCACGGATAGCTCTCCTTTAAAATTTAAAATATTTATAAGACCTTATACTACTCAAGAGGAAGGACTCCATCAAATTATAAAAGAGAGCACCCAGTGATGTGTTCCGCCATCAACAATCAACCAGGTGACTTTATCAGAAGCACTTATTCCTTTCTTACTCTCTAGCAGACATTGTACTAAGTACTATGAATACAAAGGCAAAAGTAAAAATAGTCACAACCCTCAAGGATCTTTTGTTGTAGACAGGGGAGAAGTCATGTAAATATATAGGTATATACAAAAGAAATGTGAGATGATGGGAGGTGGGAATGGGGGAGCATACTAGCATCTGAAGGGATCATGAAAGAGGAGGCATTTAAGTTGAGCCTTGAAGAAAAGTAGATATTCTGAGAGAACAAGGTAAGGAGGGAAAGTATTCCAAGTGGGGCAGGGCAGAGGAGGAATTGAATGCTTCACATTGTACACAACACCTAATAATGTATGTACTTGATCTGTACGTAAAGGCACATGTATACACATCCACTCATTCACTCAGAGGAGTGGATATCACCTTGAGCTCATTCACAGGGCAAACAAAATTAACAGATGACAAAACTTTTGAGCTGAGAGAATGTTTAGAGGTCATTAAGAAACAAAAAACTATTAAAAAAATCTGAGACTCCGGGAAGTAAATAACTTATCTAAGTCACTTCACAGGTAGTTGGTTAGGGTTTGTATTAGACCCTGGCTTCTTGCATTCTGGTCCACAGTCTTTTCTGTCCTGAAACCTTGCTTTCTTGGGCTATGAAAGGCAAATCAGTTGCTTGTTAAAGCATCAACAAAAGTTGATCATGAAGATGGTACAATGGATTGAGTGTTGGACTAGGTGTTAAGAAGGCAAATCTTGAGGGGCAGAGCCAAGATATCACCTGGAAAGCAGGGACTTGCTAAAGCTCTCCCCCAAATCCCTGAAAACACCTGTAAAAATGGCTCTGAACAAATTCTTGAACTGTGGAACCCATGAAATAACAGAGGCAAACAGTTCTCCAGCCCAGGAGAGCAAGGATGGTCACTGGGAAGGGTCTATTGCATGTTTCTGGGAGCAGAGTGCAGCCCAGGTAGACTGTGCCAGGACAGACCACATCGGAGTCAGCCAGCAGAACAGGCTCTAGGGCCATGAATCATTGAGCTGTGGCACTTAACAGACTTCTCAACCCACAAACAACACAAAGCAGGTTAGTGGGAAACTGGTCCGGGCACCAGCCCTGGGGGTGGTGCAGGTGGTGCATCAGTGGCCATGGCAGCAGCAGGAAGCTCCTGAGGCTGCTTCCAGAGCTCCAGCATCAACTGCTTCCCGAGTCCCTGGCTTACACGGTGGGAAGAATAGCCAGAATACAAGGAGCAGTTTGTGGGCACAGAGGAAGGTTCTCTTGTTGTGACCTGCTTGGGTCTGGACTGTGGTCTTGGTTGACAGTTCTTGGGGGAGAAGGAGTGCTGCTGTGACAGAGCCTGGGGTGACGGTGGAGAAATAGCTCTGAAAACAGCAGTACTTGGACCCGAAAGCTTGGGACAATGTACTCTCTACAATACAGTGACAAAAAGCTCAAGGCTCAAGTAGTTGGCTGGGAACATAAACAGGCATCAAAAATGAACTTAGACTCAAACTCAGACTCAAACTCAAATTCCAGATTCCTTTTTTGTTAACAAAGAAGATCAAAACATACAGCCAGAAGAAGTCAGCAAAGTCAAAGAGCCTACATCAAAAGCCTCCAAGAAAAACGTGAATTGGTCTCCGGCCATGAAAGAGCTCAGAAAGGATTTGGAAAAGCAAGTTAGAGAAGTAGAGGAAAAAT
>JAQQSZ010012896.1:0-11896 GCA_028646595.1 Phalanger gymnotis | reverse complement strand
TTGTTTATTATTTCAAGTAGTTTTTTACTTGATTCTCTAGGATTCGCTAAGTAAATCATCATATCATCTGCAAAAAGTGATAATTTAGCTTCTTCTTTGCCTATTCTAATTCCTTCAATTTCTTTTTCTTCTCTTATTGCTACTCCTTCTCCTATTTTACAGATGGTGAAACTGAGGCAAAGAGGGTTAAGTGACTTGCCCAGAGTGACACAGCTGGTAAGAATTTGGGGCTGGATTTGAATTCAAGAAGATGTGTCTTCCTGACTCCAGGCCTAGCATTCTGTCCACTGTGCCACCTAGCTGTTCAAGCACTCACTGATGAGACTAAATAGCCTCTGAGGTCTGTCGAACACTGATATTTACTAGTTTAAAAATCAAGAATATATTAGAAGGTAGCCTAAGAACATTTTAATGTTTCTATGGCATGATTAAAAATTATTCAGTTAGTATAGAATTATACTAAATTAATTTTGCTTTGGACTTTATGAAAAGAAGATTTACTATATTTTTAAGGGCATGATTAAAACACATGATTTGTAGCAAAAATTCAAATGTTTTGTTCTCTGGGGCCTTTCAAATAGTTGATGACCCATTTTAACTGTGCATGACCTAGCCAAACAATCTTGAATACTTTTTTTCCCCTCTCAGTACATGCTAGGCAGCTTATTATTTCTCATAAAGGATTTTGAATTTTTATTTTCAGGCTTAACAAAAGAATTCACCTCATTCACATTCCGAGGAACAAAAAAATATGAAAGACGTTTCTGGGCAGACAATAAAGAGGAAGAAGAGAAATAGGCCTGGTATACAAACAATGTTTTTGTATATTTCCATTCCCCTCATTCTCCTCCTTTTCCCCAGCCCCAACAATAGTTTCCAATTTTTAAATGGCTCAAATGGGCTTCTGCAATAGATTTAAATTGGACCTGAATTATCTGTATTTCTCTGGATTCTGAGACCTTACGAAAGGGCTTCATTTTCCTTCTGAGCAATCTATGATGATTGAAATCAGGCTGAAAACTCCTACCAACGTACCTCAGATTTAGCTCCCGGGAAACCTGCCTCAGAATGTTTTCCTTGTTTTCAAAGTCCCCACACTGGATCTAGCAGGGCCCCTGATACTGACCTTCTGAGTACTAGTGAAGGCACCTTTTGTCAGAGTTATTTTGCCTCCACAAATGGAAAAGGGAATGCTGCCTTCAGAATTTCCTTTAAATATTTATTAGCTTTGTCACTCTGGGCAAGTCACTAAACTTCCCTAACATGCAGTTTCTTCATCTGTAAAATAAGAATATTAATACCTACCTCACAAAGTTGTTATGAGGTTCAGATGAGATAACACATGTAAAGTGCTTTGCAAACCTTAAAGTCTTATAAAAATACTAGATATCATCATCAGTAGTGTTATTTTTAATGAATAGTCAGCGTTTCACATAAATATGTGGAAAAGAGGAAGGAACAGAAAGAATTTTAAAAGCATAAATGACCATAGCTCCCCCACCCCAATCGATAAAAGTTAGGAAAAATAACTATGTTCCACATTGGGCCCAAAGGCTGAACAAGATTAATTTAAATGGTTTCATTTAGAGGAAATGTTTCTAGTTCCAGAAGTGAATGGCAGACTCTGTTTTTTATCTCTGAAAGGTACACTCTGTGACATTTTTTTCTTCATTCTTGTGCAGCATGTATAAAATGAGTTCATCGTTATCTGTGCCGAGCCTCCATTTGAAGCAAGGATTGGATTGTGTGAATGATCTGTCTGGGCTTAATGACAATATAGATTATAATGTAATAAAATGATAATCCATCTCTTCTTTGATCGCTGTGCTATTTTAATTCAGTTGTGACGTCCTGTTTGCTGAGGCTCATCCCATGTGCTTCCGATTCCTGTGCAATCAGCAGATGGCATATCTGATGCTTTACCCATAGGGCTGTATCAATGCAAAGGACTAAAAGGGTGCTGATTTTCATACCCATAACAGATGAATAGCAAAAAGCAAGGGCTTTGTTTAAAAATCCCTGCCCTAGAACTCCATGGGAGAGAGGATGGAAAGAGACTAAAAGCTGGACTAGAAGTAATCCATTATTATCCTGCCTTATGAAGACACCTTTTATTAAAACATCCTGATTCAGCAACTGCTCGCTTCCTGATGAATTCTGATTTGACATTAAAGAAAAGCACCACTTGCTGATTGTGATGGGTAGTCATTTCATTTTGGCTTTCCTTGCAATGTGGTGCCAGTTAGCCGGCCTGCTCTATGTAGAGGCTAAAACCAGGATGTTTCAATAAAAACTTTTTTTTTCATATAAACTAAAAGCTTTAAAAAAAATTAAACCTGTTCACTTCTAGGGGGAAAAAGTGGATTAAAACAAACATACCCATTTAATTATCCCCGGTCAATGTTTACATGTTATGGTAATAATGAATAGTGGAATAAGCACTTGAATCAGAAGACCTAGGTATGAGCCCTGATTTTGGCTCATATTGGCCATCATTCAGCCAGCATTTATTAAACATCCACTGTGTATTGAGAATAGTTCTAGGTTTTGGGGTTACAAAGAAAAAAGAGCAAATTAAACTATCTGAGCTTCATTCTCACCTTTAAAGTGAATTTCTTAAAACAACGTGTAAAAATGATACTTGCATTTTCTACCAAAAAGGTTGTTTTAAATAAAGTACTTTCTAAACTTTAAACCACTACATAAATGTGAATTATGATGATGGTGATAAGGTAAGTATTCTTACTCCTTTTGTGTATATATGCTACATTATGTGTATTTCTGGCAGTTGTAATACACACACACACACACACACACACACACACATGCACACACATAACAAATCTCTTAGAATTTCAGTTGCACCATTTTCTTTGATCCAAGTATTAATTGATACAAATAAAGGCTTTATTTTCATAAAATTCAAACTTGGGAAAATGTCCAAAGATCTAGTTATTATGGCTAGTGTTATTGTTATAAAGGATCAATAATTAATATTGCTAACCACTCCTGCTTATAGTAATGAAAAAGTATAAAGCATAATAATATTAAGCATGAAAATTAATTATGCCACATATGAATAATCCATCATATTGTAGAAGTTTTAATTTTTAAAACAGTGTCAATTCTTTCTATTTCATTCAGATATGGGTCAGTATGTAATGATGTACCATTAATGCTGAAATGATATTATAATTTAGATTGAATTTGTGTTTTTCAGGTTATATATTTCTACTAAACAAGCTTAGAAGAATGTTAGGGACTTTGGGAAGCAGCCAGAATTTATCTTTTATGTCATTAAATAAACACTATAAACAATGCCTTCAGACTAGGTATATATCAGATATAATTAAATTGTCAATTTTCAGAAATCAAGATCATATTAAATCAAATTTAGAGCCATCAGAAGGGTAAGGGAACAAGCATTTATTGAGTTCCTACTCAATGTGTCAGGTACTGTGCTAAGCTCTTCACAAATATTACCTCTTTTAATCCTCACAATGCTTCTAGGATGAAGGTGCTGTGATCTTTCCCATTTTACTGATGAGAAAACTAAAGTTAAAATACTTGCCCACAGTCACACAGTTGGTGTTTGAGGTCAGATTTAAACTCAGGTCTGCCTGACTCTAGGTCCAGCGTTCTATCCACTGCACCAACCAGCTGCCCAAATTTTGGTGATTGACTTTTGGCATCAACTAAAATCTCCAGAGAAGAGTAATGGATTGAGACAATGTAATTATTTGGCAACAGTGATGTGGGGAAATAGGCAGATAACTAGAAAAGTGGAAGAATTCATCTCCTGACACTCTCCTTCCCTTTGGCTTGACCTTCTCTGTAGTCTTTTATAGATATATGCTCCAATTGGTCATAAGAGAGTCTTCCCTCTAGTTGAGTCTTCCATCTAGTTTTGCTATCCATGCTTTTCCACTGATGCTCTCTCATCTGCTAGAGCATACAGAAATGCAAAAGAAAATAGTCTTTAGCAAATCTTCAAACAATAGATTCATGTTTTCTTTTATGAATTTTGGAAGGAAAAACAATTCTAAAATGTATTTTCTTTGCACAGTTTTCCGTTTTGATCACAAGCTACTATAGGGCAGGCATGGAAAGTGATTTCTTATTTGTTAATTGAGTCTAGAACACTGTCAGCCATGCGCAGGTGAACGCTTTAAAATTCTATAAAGCTCCTGGCTCTCTTTTTAATGAGCACTTTGTAGAACGTATGAGAAAGGTTCTACCCCACTGTGGTATTAGCAGGTAATCCACTGACACAATCTTGTAATTTACTTTGTGTCCCTGATAAAGGCGAATATTTGATTAACCCCTCTGTGGCATCTGAATATCTCAAAGCTTTGTACTGTGGTTGAGTCTATCAAAATTTATGGACATATTTTATATTATGATGCATTGCAAATTTGAAAATGCAGCAATTACAGAAATGATTTAAATTTCAGAGGTGATCTTATGTTTTTTTTTTTCCTTCTAGGCAATACAAATGAAACTGTCTAATGCCACTTATAACTAGCCAGAAAACAAGCTTTTCTTAATAAAGAGAATGTTTAAATTGGATGTTACTTTCTACTCTTAAAATAAAGCAAAATATTATTCAAAATCTTGTTTTTTAAATTGTATTGTTATTAAACTGACTGGGTCATATACTCCAAGTGTTTTTTAAAAGTTAATGGTGCGTAGCTGGGACAAATGTAAATGTAGTTGTGATTATAATCATCTTTGAACATTAAGATAACTCATCTTTCTTTTTTTAACTAGTTGATCTTATGTAATAAGGTCATTGTAAATTTTAAGTCAATGATATTTTGACTATATTCAATGACTAAATTGTTATGTCTTAGTTTATAAAGGCAACAGTCTCTTGTTATTTGAAAAGTCTCTCATTGCATCCATATATTCTCGTAAGTTTAAAATATTTGCTAATAAACACAAGAGTGAACATACATTCTCTTTCCAAAGAATGAGCAAGTTAAAGGAAGATGGGCATTGTAGAGTGCCAAACACATTTTTGATGCCCATACAACTCATATAAACATTCCAGTTCATATACTATCTCTTGTGTGGTACCTAAAATCAAGATTTCCATAATTATTAGATTATCTTGAGAACTTCTGGTGATTCTTATAATGATGAGGACATTAGCATGGGGCATCCTGGTCATAGTTCAACTTTATATGATCTCATTCTAACTGCCTAAATTACTCCTGTAATTTCTGTTAGATTTCATACTTTCTTTTTATATCCTTGGTTTACTTTGGACAGATGACTGTGTGATTTCTAAAGCATTTTACTCAGCCTTGTTTGCTTTTCTTGTCATTATATCTATTACCAATCTCTACATCTTCATATTGTCTGCAATATTCTTCATTACCTAAAACAAAAGAAGGCAAAGTGTTATTCAGATCTTCATATTTCTCATATCACTTCATGTTTTAGATTCTTTGATTTGTACTCATTCAGATGATCAGTACATATTTATTGATTGCTGTAAGGAAATGGTTATAAAGATATCTTTGAACTTATAAATTCCTGCTTTTTACAATGACCTCATGGGAATCTGCCATCACTTAGAAAGAAGTGCCTAAGAAAAGCTAATGGGGATGGGGTATATTTTACAGATGCATGCCATTTACATATATCTGCATAAAATCAACTTCTGTCTGATTTATTCAACTGAAAAGTTAGAGCTCATTTTCTCTGAGGTACTTGCAAGCTTAGATTTTCCCCAGTGGAAAGTTTAAATAAATACCTTAATTGCTTCAAGAAGCATCATGAACACTGAGTCAGAGGTCATACAGAGCATGGTTGTCATTCTTGAGTATCTCCAAGCAATATACAAGTATATGACTTTTTTCCACTTATGGAAAGAAAAGGAGATTTAGGAATAGTTATACTCTGATGTCGAAAATGTTCTCAGGTGCAGTCTTGAAGTCTGTTAACGTGTGGCTGACATTGTTTCTTTTGCTTAGCTTAAATTGTATCAAATTGATTCATACTGTTGTTATCTGTATTACTTCCAGGATTTTGCTTATGTTTTGAATTCATGTTAAATTGCTATTTTCGTTTTCCATTTACTGCACATTTTATTGCAAGCAGAGATTGATTTTGCTTTTTTTTGTATGCCCAAACTTAGCACAATACCTGGCATCATAGTCACTTCAAAAATGCTTGTTGACTTATTCTCAAAATCCCAAAAGATTTAGTGGAAAGCGCCCTAGCCATCCACATTATATCATAATTTAACATGCCTTCTATACAAAACCATAACATGCTAAAGATTGTTGTTATGTTTCGAAGTTAATACAGAAACTTCCCCTCCCAGCATAGGTTTCTGTTTTATCTCTAATTTATAGTCTTAGAGACTTGCATACAGCAATGGTTTGCCAATGGTTATGTAGCTAGTAAGTGTCAGAGGTAGGATTTGAACCCAGATCTTCCCAACTCTGAAGCCAGCCAAACTAATATTATGGTCCTAAATGTTATATTAGACTTATTTTTTTTCTTTTACAATCCTAATCTAACACTTAAAGTATACAGGAAGCAATATCTCCATCTTCTGAGTTAAATAAGTTCTACCTAAATTTACATAGTTTCTGAAAGAGGCATTAAAATGTGCCATAAGAGATAACCATTTAGACATGAAGGATAAAAGACCAAGAAATTTTGTCATAAGACGAGATGGTATGTTAAACGTGTAACCTTCAAATTTATCCTGAGAGAGATTTATTTGCACAGAGAGAGAAAGTAACTGCTATTTGCTGCTTTGACTCCACTCATGAGGAGACTTGTTACAGGAAAGTCTCAGTGAAGTGGTTAATTTATTCCTGCCAATTGCCCATGGAAATGGAATTAAGCCTCGTTAACTTGAAATAGAATGGATGTCCTCTATGGCAGGGGAGGGCAGTAACTTTCAAATAGGGCAGACTCATAGGAACACACAGGACATCGTCTACATACTTGAATCTAGGGAGGCTTGAAGAGATTTCTGAAAAAAAATTACTTTATAAATCTTACTCTTTTGATGATTTCCAAAATTGAATTCAGTTGAGCCAAAGTCTTTATTGTGTTGAGTTTCCAAGTGGGTCAAGGACCAGGGGACATGAATAAGAATTAAAGAGATGCAAGAAAATAACTGTAATAATAATAATAGCAAAGATACCACACATAGCACTTGGACGCTGCAGTTAGACTGAGTTCTGAATTGTCATTGATGGGTTTCTCAATCTTGTCAGTAATGATGGTCTCCCATGGTGCCAGCAAACGACAAGCAATTTGCTACAGTTGCTGCTGTGACCAGTTTGTATTAAGATGAAATGTTGTCATGAGACAAATATATGAAAGCTTGTACTTGCTTCTGTCTGATGTAAGGGTAAAAAAAACCATCTATCTCTGCTTGACCAAGCAGAGAACCCTCCTTGAAGTGAGCTAGGGAGAAAAGTCATCAGTGGTTCCTTTGCATGGTGTTTCTGGAGCCTTTATTGGAGATGATTTTGTTTCAGGAAAATCAAAATGAGCTTGTGTGCATGCTAATTATTTATGAGGTATTAATTATCCTTTGAGTATTTGGAAGTGTTGCTTGTGCATCTTCATTGAAATTTGCAGGGGAAAGCATATTGGCTTTGAATTGATAGTTCCATCAGTTTTCGGATTCATAATTAGTAGGTGATTTATGTGGGGAATTAATGATTTCAAAAAAGTCTGTTTGGGCACAACCTTGAATAGTAGAGACTGCAGTATGGCTAAGGACTCAGTCAACAGTTATTATGAAGTGCCTTCTATGTGCTAGGTACTATGCAAAGTGCTGGAGACACAAAAAAAGAGCAAAAGACAGTCCCTGTTCTCAAGGAATTCACAGTCCAATGGGGGAGATACATGCAAATAACTATGTACAAACAAGATATAAACAAGATAAACTGGGGATCATCAATAGATGGAAGGCAGCGCATTAAGAGAAAGTAGAAAAGCTTCTTGTAGAAGATAAAATTATAGCTGGAGTTTGAAGGAATCTAGGGAAGCCAGGAGGTGGAGATGAGGAGGGAGAGAAATCCAGGCATGGGGGACCGCCAGTAAAAATGTCAAAACTTTTAAAATTAACTTCAAATAGCTAGCTAGCCACTTTGTCTGTTTTTATTGGACATGGCAGATATAGTAAACTGAGTTTCACGTGTCTGTCCCCAAAGGTACACAATTCATACATCTTTTGATTTTTAAAGATCCGTAAGATGCTAACATTTACAGAGTTATGGTTCCCAACTAAAAATGTATGTTTCAGTTGTAATTGAATGAAACCCTAACTATCTGAAAATCTAATGATAGCAGCTAGTCTTCCATGCTAAAAAAAAAGTTATTTGCTTATTATTTTAAAAATACTGTGCTAGATGCTGAACCCAATAAAAAATTAACAAGATACAGTCCCTGCCCTCAAGGAGTTTACCATCTACGGGGGGTGGGGTGGGGCAAGATGTACAATAGTACAGAGTGGAACATAAAAAAGTACACTGTAATTTTATAGATTTACAGGGAATCTTCTAATCAAGGAAATGAAGAAAAAGTTCCTGGAAAAGGAAGCTAGTTGGGTAACAAAAGCGTTTCTACCTGAGAAGATGACGTGGAGAGTATTTTAAAATGCAGGGAGCCTTTGAGCTCAAGAATTGAGGCAATGAAATCCAGAATTTGTTTGGGGAACAGCTAATAATTCAATTTTGTTGGAGCATAGAAGAAACAAACTTAGGTTTCGTAGCCTCTTTCTGTTGAGGGAGTCATTATCCAGTCCCACAAATTCACAACCTCAGAGACATTCTTAATATCTCACATCCCCTCTCCACGTATAGGCATTCAGGTGCCAAATCTTGTTGATTCTTGCATCCCTCCCCTTCTTTCCACTCACATAACCATCCCCTAGTTCAGTTCCTCATCACCTCTTGCCTAGACTGTTGCAATGATCATTATTACTCTTTATTGCTTCAAGGACCTCTCCTCTTCATTTCGTCTTCCATAGAGATGCCAAAATAATATTCCTAAAACACCAGGTGACCGTGTCACTCTCCTGCTCAATTGACTCCACTATATCTTTGTTGGCTTTAATATTAAACATAAATTCATTTATTTGGCATTTAAAACTCTTTCCCACCTGTCTCCAATTGTACCTTTCATGTTTATATGTGTATGTATATACATACATATATATGCATATGTGTATACTTGTATATATACACACAATGCACACTATACATATGCATTATACATGACTATACATACACATATACATACACATACACAAAAAAACCCTACCCTTCTCTCACTCTTCTAACCAGCCAAAGTGACCTTCTTATCTTTTATAAGCGGCAACTAGGTGATGCTGTGGATAGAGCATTGGGCCTAGACTCAAGAAGACCCGAGTTCAAATCTAGCCTCAGATACTTATCAGGTATGTGACCCTAGGCAAGTCACTTAACTTCTATCTACTTCAGTTTCCTTGACTGTAAAATGGAGATAATAATAGCACACACCTTGCAAGGTTATTGTGAAAATGAAATGAGAATAATTATAAAGTATTTAACACAATGCCTGGCAAATAACAGGTACTATTTTAGTACTTATTCTCTTCCTTCCCATGAATCTCATGTTGTGTACTATGTCTAGTCTCCATGCCTTCAGAAAGACTTCCCCTTGCTTTGAATATGTTTTCTTCTCACCTCTACCTTTTAGAATCCTTTATGTCTTTCAAAGCTCAGCTTAAGGGAAACTCCTTATATGAGTCTTTTTTTTATTTCCCTGGTACTAGTGCCTCCCCACCAAATTAATTCACCTTTTATTTATTTCATATATATTCTATATTTCCTTTTTCTAGAATATAAACTCCTTAAGGACAAGGACTGTGTCATTTTTTTCTTTGTGCCCTAGTATCTAGAACAGTACCTGAAACATATTAGCTGCTTCATAAAGACTTTCTGATTATGTGGTTGTTTAAGGGGTTGAATAAGAACAGCCTAGAAAGGTAGTCTGGAGTCACATGGTAAAGGCCTTTTAAGGACAAACTAATTTAGTCAGTAAGCAGTAGGAAGCTATTGAAAAATGTTGATTAATTTAGCCAAATGAATTGCAGCTCATTTGAGATGGTCAAAAGACAGGAGAAGGAGAGATCATTTAGGTTATTGTAATAGTTTAGGAAAAAGTTAATGAGGGTCTGAACTAGGATGGGGACTGTAAGAATGAAAAATAAGAGACAGAAGGGAGAAATGTTATGGAGGTAAAATCAACAAGATTAAGCAACTTATTGGACATGGAGAGGTAAAAGTGACTCCAAAATTTGGAGCATAAGTAACTAAAAAGACTGTGGTCAACCCAAAGAGGCCAACTTCTGGGCTAAGAATTCACTATTTCACAAAAACTACTGGGAAAATTGGAAAATGGTAGGGCAGAAACTGGGCATAGACCAATTTCTTACACCATATAACAAAATAAAGTCAAAATGGATTCATGATTTAGGAATAAAGGCTGATACTATAAGCAAGTTGGGAGAGCAAAGAATAGTTTACCTGTCAGATTTATGGAAAAGAAAAGAATTCATGACCCAACAAGAGATAGAGAGCATTACAAAAAGCAAAATGGATAATTTTGATTATGTTAAATTGAAATGTTTTTGTACAAAAAAAGCCAATGCAACAAAGATTAGGAGGGAAGCAGAAAATTGGGAGAAAATCTTTACAAATAGTGTCTCTGATAAAGGCCTTGTTTCTAAAATATACAGGGAACTGAGCCAAATATATAGGAATACAAGTTATTCCCCAATTGAGAAATGGTCAAAGGATATGAACAAGGAATCTGGAAGCCAAATGAAAAGAGCAATGGACCTAGGAAAAGTGGTCAGAGATGGAGAAATGGATGTGGAAGTCATCTGCCTAGAGCTGGAGAAGATGGAAGTGCTAAGGAAGAGAGTGAAGAGAGGGAAGAAGAGAAGGGCAAAGTTAGTCTTTTAGGGATACCCACATCTAGGAAGAAGATAATGAATAAGAATATGGTGAGGAGAATTGGGAATTAGGAGTGATCAGCGAGGCGAGAGAATCAGAAAAGTTCAATATTATAGAAATCAAAGAAGGATGGAGGGATGATTGATATTATAGAATGGAGCAAGAGATCAAGAAGGATGAAGAGAGAAGATCCACAGGTCTGGGGACCAGGAGATGTTTGGTAATCGTTGAGGGAGGAGTTTCATATGCCACCAAAATAATCCCTTCTCATGCATAGATCTCACTGATTAGATGTCTCATTTTTGCCTTGATTAAAATTAAAATGTTTTTTGGGTAGCGTTAAAGCCCTCCTATAATTTGGTAACAAATACCTCCCCTTTCTAGCCATACCATGTTACACTACTCCCTAATAATCTTTGTTCTAGCTATTCTGAACCAGCCTCTACTGCCCAAGTATGCCTCTCTCTTCTCTGCTCCCAAGCCTTGTCTATACTTATCTTTATGCTGAGAATGGCCTCTCTCCCTCTCTTTTCCTATTAATTTTCTTTAGTGACCAATTTAAATCTCACATTTTTCATGAAGGTAATATTTCCCTTCCTTGGAGATCAGTTATGATTTTCTTCTTCCAGTCTTATATAACATTTTGGGTTGTATCTCTCGAATGTACTTACTATGTGATATTGGTTATTAGAATTATCCATGTTTCCTTCTTTTTTTCTTTTTTTTTATTTAATATGTTTAGTTTTCAGCATTGATTTTCACAAGAATTTGAATTACAAATTTTCTCCCCATTTCTACTCCCCCCACTCCAAGATGGCGTATATTCTGGTTACCCTGTTCCCCAGCGTGCCCTTGCATCTGTCACCCCACTCCCTTCCCATCCCCTTTTCCCTTCCTTTCTTGTAGGGCAAGAT
>JAQQSZ010012895.1:0-11896 GCA_028646595.1 Phalanger gymnotis | reverse complement strand
TCCGCTCCCCTCAGCTGCAATCTGGGAGCTCCGTGTGGGACAGACCTTACCCCGAGACCATCCAGGCTGTCCTGGGCTGGAGCCCTGCTTCCCTCTGCCACTTTGTGTGTTCTGCAGTTCTAGAATTGGTTCAGAGCCATTTTTTATAGGTTTTTGGAGGGACTTGGTGGGGAGCTCACGCCAGTTACTGCTTTCCAGTCGCCATCTTGGCTCCGCCCCCCCAGTGAAACATTTTTTAATGAACATAATTTTATTTTCCCTCCTTCTCCAGTTCTATCAATCTTGATATTATCTCAATGAACCAAACTAGAAGACATAGAGAAGCTTCAGTTAAAAGGAAAGATGTCTCCCAGGTCCTCTTTGACAAAACTGTGGATATTGTGCAACCCAAAGCAATAAGGAACATCCTTTCATGAGACATTTGGTCACTTCATTTTGCAGAACTCATGGTGAGTGTACACCAAAAGACCACTAGTAACATAATGGCATCTTAACATCAACATCCACAGTGGAGAATGAAGAAGGTGACAAACTACATGAAAGACTGGATCCCCTCCAAAAGAAATCCATATATACTTTCAAAGCTGACATCTTGGCAAAACATGCTGGAAAATAATGCTCAGGTATAAGAAATCAAGGAAGCCAGGGATTTGGAGGTTGTCAATGTGGGAACCATTCTGTACCACTGACTCATTAGAGCAAAGACAAAGCTCAATGCCAAGTTAGAAGATTAAAATGGAGAAAATGGGGTGTGCAATGAAACAGCTCAAGTCTGATCTATTTACACAAGTTATTGATGTCAGAAGTGGTCAATGGACCAAAGAACCAATTATCTCCATTTCCAAAGGATGTTTAACAGATGTAAATACATTGGCACAACAAGGAGACCAAAAAGACCGAGAAATCACCTGACCTACCAAACACCTTTTCTCTTTGCCAAAGGGAGAGATAGGGCGGCCAAGGGTAGCACTGGCTTAGGATATAATCTTGCTTGTGAAATCTCATAGAGGAGAGCAATAGAAAATAATTCAACTCCATTTAGTTCAACAATTATTCCTTTGTTGCCTACTCTTTTGCAAGGCATGCTGGGAATGGCGGGGACACAAAGACAAGACAAAATAGTCCTTACCCATGAAGAGCTTGCATTCCATGAAGGGAGGGAGGAATTAAACATGCAAAAAGACAAGTAAATACAGAGTAATTTGATGAAGGAGGGCAGAATCAGGGCAGATTTTTTGTAAGGGCCAACACATGAACTGAGTCTGAAAAAAAGACAAAGACTCTTAGGGATGAGAGTAAATTCCAGATCTGAGGGAAAGTTTGTACAAGGGTACCAAAATGGAAGACAAAGTTCAAGTCTGAGGAATTGCTGGCTGGCTGGTTTGACTGGGCCATCACGTCTCTGAAGGGCAGTCATGTGAATGAAGACCGGAAAGGTAGGCTAGAGCCAAATTGAGAGGGGCTTGGAGCCCCTGAATAAGGAGGTAGAATTTTATCCCAGAGGCCATAAAGAACCAGCGAAGATTCTTAGGTGGGGGTGACATGAGAAAAGTTGTATTTTAGAACAATTATTTTGTCACTTGTACAGAAGATGGAACAGAGATGGGAGAGAAAAGTCCAATTAGGAGGTCGTTATAATGGCTTAAGACAGAAGTGATGAGGTTCTAAGTTAGGATGCAGCATGGTACAATGGAAAGAACACTGGCTCTGCAGTCAGGGGACTTGGGTTCAAATCATGCCATAGGTGTTTATTACTGGTGGGACCTTGGGTCCTAAAGTAAATCACCTCCATGGACCTCATCTTTCTCATCTGTAAAATAAGGGAGGAGGACTAGATGGCCTCTGAATGCCCTCAAATTCTAGAGCTATGATCTCATAATACTAGAGTGGTGTGAGAGGAGAAGAGGGGGCAGGCAAGATGTTAATGTAGGAGTACTCAAACTTGTTGACCGATTGTGTTGAGGGTGGGGTGAGGGAGAGAGAAGCGATGAGGCTGATTCCAAGGTAGTGAACTTGAGTGAATGGAAAGACGGTGGTGGCCTCAGCAGAAATAGGCAAGTTTGGAGGAGGGGGTGAGTTTAAGGGGGAAGAGCGTGAGCTCTGTTTTAGATGTGATGAGTTGAGATATCTATAGAGCATCCAGTAATAGATATCCACTAGCTCAATGTTGATGCTAGACTGGAGTTCCAGAGAATTATTAAGGTTGGATATATAGGTGATACAGGTCAAGGCAGAGGAGAGGGGAGAAGAGAATGGAGAGGGGAGAAGGGAAAGGGGAGGTGGGGAAGAGGAGAGGAAGGAGGATGGGGAAAGGAGAGGATAGAAGAGAGAAGGAAGGCAGAAAGGGAGAGAATCAATAAACAGTCAATAAACATTGATTTAGTGCCTACTCTGTGCTAAGTGCTGAGAATATGAAAAGAGGCAAAAGACAGCCGCTGCCCTCAAGGAGCTCACAACTGAATGGAGGAGAAATAATGATGATAATTGAATCTATGGGAGCGAATGAGGTTCCCATCATAAATAGTGTAAAGAGTTGAGAGAAGAAGGCGTAGGGGGACACGAATGTTTAATGAATGGAAGATGGGCGATGATCCAGCAAAGGGGACTGAAGAAGAGCAGTCAGATGGCTAGAAGGAGAGCCAGGAGGGATCAGTGTCATGGAAGGTGATGGAGGAATGAGTGTGTAGGAGCAGATGCCTAACAGTGTCAAAAGTTGCAGAGGGTTTTTTTTTTAAGAGTATTAGGACTGAGAAAAGACCATCAGATTTAAAGTTAAGAGATCACTGGTAATGTGGGAGACAGCAGTTTCAGGTGAATGGTCAGGTCAGAAACCAGATTACAAGGGGTTAAGAGGCGAGTGGCAGCTTGGAATGGTGAATAGAGGATTGGCCGCTACCACCTGCCATCCCTGACCATTGCCACGTGACCAGCCCCTCTTTTGGCGTTACTAAAGTCCTTGATTACACTTTCGACTCTCGTTTTTCAAAGTTCCTTGTAGTTAATATGGTGGCCTGATCACACCCATTGGGTACCTCCTCATTACACAGCCCTTTGTGGTACTCATCTCTGAATCTTCAGATTGTTATACTCTGTGTCTCAAAGTCATATAGTAACTCTGGTATAATGATTTTGTTAAAAATACAGGTCTGGGGGCTAAGATGATGGAGAAGAAATTGCTTATGGATAGATTGAGTCAATACAATAGAGATGAGAATTCAACTAAATTAATTCACTTATTCAGTGCCATACCAATCAAGCTACCAAAAAAGTATTTTATAGAGCTAGAAAAAAAGCATAACAAAATTCATCTGGAAGAACAAAAGGTCAAGAATTTCAAGGAAATTAATGAAAACAAATGTAAAGGAAAGCAGCCTAGTCCTACCAGATCTCAAACTGTACTATAAAGTGGTAATCATCAAAACTATCTGGTACTGGTTAAGAAATAGAATGGTGGATCAGTGGAATACATTAGGTACACAAGACTCAGTAGAAAATGACCATAATAATCTAGTATTTTATAAACCCAAAGACCCCAGCCTTTGAGGACAAGAACTCATTATTTGACAAAAACTGCTGGAAAAACTGGAAAACAATATGGCAGAAATTAGGTTTAGACCAGTATCTTACACATATGCCAAGATAAGCTCAAAATGGGTACATGATTTAGACATAAAGGGTGATACCATAAGAAATTTAGGAAAGCAAGGAATAATTTGCCTTTCAGATCTATGGAGGTGTATCAGTAAGGCAAGATTTACAATATCAATGGTGACCATGAATATGCCTGTGTAGTTTGGAATTGCAAAATATAAGATACTCTCTATGTAGAAAGCAGAAGAAATAAAACATTTATCCAGACACCAGAGGATCAAGTCCCCAAACCAATAATTCCAATTTGACATAGCAACAATTGTGTCCCAAAACAAGTAAGTCAGCTGTAACGTAACAGCAAGGAAATTAAAACACAATATCTCAGCAAGGATTCTAGCCATCCTGTAACCTTCCCCTCTGCTAGGGCCTTCCCGTAAACACTCACTCACAAATCCTAACTGTCTGTTTGCCTGCTTCCTCTCCTCCTGCAGTTCTGAAAGCCCTTGCAGTTCTTTCTCTCTCTCTGTCTCTGCATCTCTCTTTTTCTCTTAGCCCTTCTAGTTCTCTCTCTCCTTTTAAGGGCCAGAGGGTGCTGACCTCACCCTGGCTAGGTGTGGAGAAGTTCCCCACCCCCAATATCACATCAGATACAAATCAATGACTCCCAATTGTCTCAGTGCTGAGAAATACAAAAACATCCCACTTTATCTGTCCCATTCAAACAAAGGCCAGAATCATTAAAGGTCAACAGCAAAAAGTCCCACCTTGATTACTATTACAGAGGCCCCTAGAGAGAAGACGCCAGAACTAGACTTGAGCACAGACACAAAGTCTCTGAATCTGGGCATGCCATCCACAAGCAGAGTTGAGAGACCAACACAACCACCAGTGACCCTAGCAGAGGAATAGCTCTGCAGCTGAACCCCTCCCCCCACACAGCCACTGCCACAGTGGCCTGGCCTGGCTGCTCAGTAATGGGATGTGAGCTCCTCAAGGCCAGGGGTTGTGTATTCTTGTCTTTGAATATTGAGGGCCCGCCTGGCACAGAGTATGTGCTCAGTGATGTGCCCTGCTTGCTTGATTCATTGATCGATTGATTATGCCATCAGCTCAAAAGGAAAAGGGCTCAGAGATGAGGACTGGCAAGGCCCTTGCTTGAACTACTCCATCTGCGGACAATGTTTGATAGGGAGAAGGCTACAGAGGTAGTTAAATGCTCCAAGGCAAGGAGATGGGACAGGGTGAGATGAAGTAGGCTAGAATGGGGTGGGGCGGGATGGCATAAGATAGGAAGGGATGATGTGGGATGGCATGGAACAGAATGGGATGGGATGGGATGGGATAGAATAGGATCACTGAGATGGAACAAGACCATGTGGGATGGGATGCCTAACCCTCTGAATGAGCTTCTTCCTATGGGCTTGCCCAACTAATTCTCTGACTTCCTTCTCTGCACCACCAGGCCCTCCAGAGCAGCTCCGATGTTGCTTCCATTTCAAAGCTGGGATGGAGGACGGGAGTTATCCTTTCTCCCAAACATTCTGGAGTGAATGTAAAATAGAAGTTGCTTCTGTTTTGGCCAGAAAACCTGAGAATCTTCCCCTCCCAGACTGATTTTTTTTGACTAGGTGAAGAAGCCATTTTCTGCCTCACTTCTTACCTTAATTACTGAATGGGTGTTGCCTCAGATAAACTGAGACCTGTTGAAGACCTCAGCTTAAAAAGGCCAAGGTCCCCCACTGCATCTAGCATCATCTCCAGTCCTCTAGTGGTCCTGAACAGTATCTTGCCACTGGACCCAGATGGCTCTGGAGGAGAAAGTAAAGCTAGTGACTTTGCACAGCTCTTCCTCTCTGGAATTCAATTCACTTACATGTCACGGCATAACCTCCCTGTTGTCATGGTCCTCTTCAAGAACAAAAGACAAACAACAACAATGATGTTCTGGACTTCCAACATTGTAATGGGAGTCAAGAGACCTGAATTTGAGCCCAATGGCATGACCTGGGGCAAGTCACCCTGAATGCCTGCTACTTTCTCCCACTGGTGAATTCCTGCTGGGGTCTCCATTTTGCTATGTGGCCCAGGGCAGTCTTTCCTGGTCATTCCTTGACCAGCATCATTTCTTACCTTAAGGACTTCAAAACCAAGTCTTCAAGTCAGGTACCTTCATCTCCTCTGAGTGCCTTTGAGAGGCTCAGCTCCACCCTAAAGAAAGGCTCCATGATCCTGCCTGATTATGAGCATTCCCCAATGATGAAGCTTGCTTGTTTGCTTTGCCTCGGGCTAATGTGTCTCTGTACTCATTCTTAGTCTTCTTAGACCTGTCCCAAAGCAGGGGTGTGGACACAGCAGACATAGGCACTTGAGAGAGTCACAGGAGTTGGGGTGTCTGTGTGGGGGAGGCAGATGAAGAACCATAGGAGAGATAGTAATGAGGATGGTGAATCAGGGAGCCAGGGGACTTTCAAATAGCACTATCTTCAATATTGGAAGGATTCTCACATGATTGGCCCAATCTGGCTGCTTTCTCCACTTACTGGGGCAAGACCATCCTTTTAGTACTCCCTAATTCACTCACTCTTCTACTCTCCACAGCTCTTCCAAACCTTCTCACTCCTCACTCCTCCCATGGCTACCTCACCCTCTCAGCTGAGAATCTTGTTTCATATTTTACAGAAAAAGTTGAGGCCATGTGCCAGGAGATCCCTCTCCTCCCCACCTCTTCAACTTACACCAATCAGATGATTTCTGCCGTTACATAGTCTTTCAACTCTGTCTCACATAAAGAGGCCACCTTTGTCCTTGTCAAGGCAAACTTCCTACATGCACAAGCGATCCCATCTTTCCTGTCTTCCCCAGTAGATTGCTCCCTCTGTTGTCCCCACTTTCTTATCTTCAATCTCTTCCTGTCTACTAGCTGCTTCCCTACTGTCTACAAACACGTCCATATCTACTCATCCTCACAAATCCCTCACATAATCCATCAATCCCATATCTCTCCTCTCTTCTATGGCTAACCTCCCTGAGGCCATCTACAATAAGTGCCTCCTTGTCCTTTCATTTTGCTTTCTTCCTAACTCTCTACAATCTAACTTTTGGCCTAAACTGCTGTCTCTAAACTGCTGCCTCTAAAGTTAGCAATGACGTTTTAACTGCCAAAACCAATAGCCTTTCTCCACCCTCATCTTTCTTGACCTTTCTGCAGTCTTTGACACTGTTAGTCATTCTTTTCTTGATGTTCTCTAGGTTTTCAGGATGCTAATATCTCCTGGTTTTCCTCCTATCTATTTGACCACTTCTTGGTCTCCTTGGCTGGATCTTCATCCAGGTCATTTGCGCTAACTGTGGGTGTCCCTCAGGGCTCCATGTCTATTTCCATCTCTGTCCTGGGACCTCATCTCTTTTCCCTCCATAGTATTTCACTTGGTTATCTCATCAGCTCAATTACCAGATTCAATTATTATCTCTATGCTGATTATTCTTAAATCTACTAATTCAGTCCTAAACTCTCTGCTGACCTCCAATCTCATCTCCAACTACCTGTTGAATATCTAGTTAGATATCTCACACATTTTAAATTCAATGTGTCCAAAACCAAACTCATTATTTTGACCCTTAAACCCTCTCCTCTTCCTACTTTCCCTCTCACTGTGGAAGCCAATATCATCCTTCAATCCCTCAGGCTCCCAACCTCACTCTCTCTCATGCCACATATCCAACATGGTGCCAAGGCCTTTTGATTTCACCTCTCTAGCATCTCTGGTCAATTTCACTACTGCTGCATCTCTGGTTGATTTCACTTTTATAGTGTCTCTGGTTGATTTCATCTCTGCATTATCTCTCGAATCTGCTCCCTTCTTTCCTCTGACACTGCCCCCACCCTGGTGTAGGCCTTATCACCTCATATCTAAGCTATTTCAATAGCCTGCTCATTGGTCTCTCTGGGTCAAGTCTCTTTCTGAGGGACCTTTCTGAAGTGTAGGTCTGTGTCACTCACTTATTCAATCAACTACCGTCACTCCCTATGACCTTCATGATCACACATAAAATCCTCTGGTGTTCAAAGCCTTTCATAACCTACCTATGCCCCCAACCTTTTCAGTCTTCTTACACCTGGCATCTTCCTAGGTGCTCTTCAACCCAATGACTCCAGCCTTCTTGCTGTTCCCCCAAAGAGATATTTACAATTCTTCCCATGTGCTCTGCATCAGAAAAGGTGGCACTAGACAATGGCTCTCAGACAGCCAGTTCTTCTGCATTCCCAGGCCATGTCATTCAGCCCAGCTAACAAAGACACAAAACATGTTATCTTGGCCTCTGATAGTCCTCCATCCGGGGAAACATTTGCTCAAGGCCGACTAGGGCCACAAAACCATTACGTAAGATGTGCCAGCGAAGCCGGTAAAGCTGAGAGCCAAGTGTGCATTGAGGCAGAGGGGAGGAGATGTGGCAAGGCTAGAGAAGCAGGCAGTGGGCAGTCTTTACGTGAGAGCCCAGTGGAGTGGGGAAACTGGGCTAATTATCAGAACACCACCCACCTTGGCCACTGCCAAGTGGAAGTGCATCCAAACACTGACCTGATATTGAGATTCAGGAACAATGAGTAGGACTTCTTTGGGAGATTCTGAGCTCTGAGTCACTCTAAATCAATAGGTGCTCAAGCCAGCAGCCATATTTCCCATTCTTTGCTTCCAGGGAGCAAGAGGTGAGTAGTAAGGTATCATTGAACTGCCTGGATTTTCTACAGTTCTGATACATGGGCTACCCTTCTTCTTCCTCCCCCTCTCTCAATGCTGTCTCAGCTTCCCCCTCTCAAGCTATCACTCTGTATCTCTCCTTCATATCTCAGATAAACTTCTTGAAAAAGCTGTTTACATTTTCTGCCTCCATTTCCATTTCTCTCAGTCACTCTTCAACCCTTTGCAATATGGCATCCTACCTCACCATTCAACTACAACCGCCTTTTCCAATGTTGCCAATGATTTAATTGCGGTCTTTCTCAGTCTTTAGCCTTCTCAACCTATTGGCTGCATTTGACATCCTTGGTTACTCGCTTGTCCTGGATAGTCATTCTTCTTGGTGTTCTCCTGACACTATTTCCTAGTTCTCCTCTTACATGCCTGAGCATCCTCAGTCTTCTTTGCTTTTCTCATCATCTAGAGATCCCCTTGGAGCACTTCTCTCAGACCAGCCCTGCTGACTCCTTTGAGAACTTGGTCCAAGTCCTCCAAACAATCCTCCCCTCTCTTCTGCCTCCTTTGTGCCCACTATCCCCCTGATTTATACTCGAGAAAAGACTGTGAGCTGTAACTGTCTAATGCTTCTCTTTCCACCGAATAAACCTTAAGATAGAGGGATGTACTCTCCCCTCTGGCCCAAACTTTCTTCTTCTTAGGAGCTTCATTATGGGGATAATACCAAATTCCGGTCCCTTCGCAGATATCTAGTGAAGATCTACCATATTCTTCCCCAGAGCCTTCACCTTGGCTCTTAACCAAATGATCCCCTTTCCTACAAGCAAATTCCTGGTTATGAAAAGACAGTTGTTCTTCTTCTATATCATGACCATAAAATTACCTTACTTAAGAATCTCCCCATTGGCTTTGAGATAAGTTACAAGGCCCCCTCTTTGAAATTTAATCCATTCCAAAATTATTTCACATTAATCCCCTTTATGCATTCCATGATCTGAAGAAGCCACCTTGATTGATATTTCCCAAGCTCCCACTCTGCCCCTCCACCTCCATTTCTTTGTGTGGACGATTCCCCAAGCCTGGAAGCTTCCCTTCCCCTCTAAGACTGTCTGAATTCCTTCAAGACTCCTTCCATCTCAGGGGTCACCTTTCATGGGAAGACTTTCTTGATGCCCTTAGTTTTAGTTAGTGTGCTTTTTTTCCCCTTCAAATTACTTTGTATATATGACCTGTTTATGTGCTGTATTCTCTAGCAGAATGTAAGCTGCTTGAGGGCAGGAACTGATTTCATTGTTATCTTTATATCCCCAGTACCTGGAACAAGGCCTAGCAATACTAGACGTTCAATAAATGCTTAGATTAGGTTGGACTGGCACATGATCACGGGCACACCACCACCCCTTTCTGGTCTCTGGTTTTCTCATCTGTAACATGGGATTCAAATACCTGCCATGTCTTCCCTTCTCCCTGCCCCCTCCCCACTCCCATGGTGCTGAGGGGGTCAAAAGAGAAAACAGAAATGAAAACACTTCGGATTCAAGCATAACTGAGGCCTGCTATGTGGGGAAGTCGTGATTCCTCCCTCCACTGTGCTCTGTCTTACGGTCACCCCAGAGAGCATTTGCTGAAGTGAACTGGACTCTCTTACCACTTCCCATGGGCCATGCAAAGTCTGGCTCAGAGAGCTGGAGGACTTAGTGCTTTGGGAATAATGTAGCAATCCCCTGGTCCCTCTGAAAGCACCAGGGAGATGGGGGATGCATCAAGAGATGATTAGCCACAGAAGCAGGAATGTCACCCCCAGTTGTCGTTTGTCCTTTGTTTTTGAAGAAAACCGATGACACCGTGGGTGATGTTTTGACTTGCTCGTGAATTGGATTTAAGTGAACCAGAGTCTCACAAAGTCATCAGTCTCCCTCTCTTCCAGAACCGTCAAAAGTCGAGGCAGCTGGTGATGGCCTGGCATGCAGTAGCTGACTGTGACCACGGCATTTTCAATGTCTGAGCTCTAAGCACTCTACATTGTCTACTTCAGCTGCCTTCATGGCCATTAGAACAAATTATTCTTATCCACCCATTCTGCCATAGGAAAGTCTTCTCATGCTCAGGGTAGACATTCCCCTAACTTGTTGACAGGTTTGAGGCCTGCTGGTTACCCTCAGGCTGACTTAGTCTGTCTACTGAGACTCGGTAGACTTTAAAGAGATAGACGACACCTGCTCTCTCCTTTCCTTCTTATCCACCAAGAGCAGGGGGACTCTGTGAGGCTCTCTCCTGGACTTTCCATGCAGGAAAGGAAAGGGTGACTCTCCTCACTAGGACCAATGGTGTTTGCTCACTCATACTAGTTAAAGCACATTGCCATCTAGGTGGTCCTGACTGCCTCTTAGGCTTCATGTTTCTTTCCCTGAGCATTGGGGATTGAACAGGGCTCTGTCCTGAAATAGATGTTTAAAGACCCAGAGACAACTTTGTGAGTTGGAAATTCCTGAGTCCTTCTGTCACAGCTGACCGGCAGTGAGAGGAATATTTTGCAACTTTGCTCCTCTTAAGAAAGCTGAGCCCAAGCCCCAGTTTGGTTTGCTATAAGACATGATCCTTGAGAAAGTTGTTTAGACATTGAAAAGCCAGGGAGAAGATGAAATGACTGTTCAACAATAATAAGCATTTATTAAGCACCTATTATATGCCAGGCACTGTGCTAAAAACTGGAGATACAAAGCAAGGCAAGAATAATTCTTGCTCTTAAGGAGATCACAGTCTAATGGAGGAAACAACATGCAAATAACTCTGTAAGAACAAGATAGAAACAGGATAAATTGTAGATAATCAAAAAAAGGACTAGCATTAAGGGGAACTGGGAAAGGCTTCTTGTAGAAGGTGGGATTTCATCTGGGACTTGAAGGAAACTAGGGAAGTTGGGTCATAGAAATAGGAAAAAGAGTGTTCTGGGAATGTGGGATGGCCAGAGAGAATGGCCAGATTTGAGAGATGGAAGGTCTTGTTCATGAAATAGCCAGGAGGTCAGTGTCACTAGATTAAAAAGGATGTGTCAGTGTGTTGTTAAGCAAAATTGTCTCATTAGCATGGCTGTTGTTTCTTTTGAGTGGAAGTACTTTCAGCTGTTAAGTGCTAAGCCCCAGGCCCAGGGCCCTGTCAGGTGTGAAACCTGTGTGGGTGTGGATTGGTGACTTAGGAGGGGCCAGCTCAGGAACCAATGGTCTCTGGTCATTGAGGCAGGGCTCGAGAATACCGGAAGCTCGGCTGCGAGGAGCCGGAGCCGTGAGCCGGGAGACAACTTTGGCGGTGGCGGGGGAAGGTGTGGAAGCCAGAAGCTGCGGAGGCAGGAAGCTGCGGAAGCGGGGCTTACCCGAGTGCGAGCAGGAACGTGAGGCCAGTGAACATGATTTGGCTAAATACTCTCTTGCTTTTCTTTGGCCTCCTAGTTGCCCTTGTGAAATGGGCTTTCTGGGCTTGGAGTCTTTTTGTCAAGATGTTGGAACGGGGAGGCTGGTTCAAGTTTTTGCTGCGGTGGGGCCTAAATAAATTTCTTGTTGTTTTCTCCTTAGAGAATCTCTCATACCTTGCGATTTCGGACCATTCAAACA
>JAQQSZ010012894.1:0-11896 GCA_028646595.1 Phalanger gymnotis | reverse complement strand
TGCGGTGGGGCCTAAATAAATTTCTTGTTGTTTTCTCCTTAGAGAATCTCTCATACCTTGCGATTTCAGACCATTCAAACATATACATGATTATATTTGAGATCATAAATTCGGCCTTCCTACTACATGCTCTTGTATCTTTGCCAAGAAAATCCCAAATGGAGTCATAGAGTTATATATGACTGAAACAATTACACAATAAGAAGTATTATTTTGTTGTTCTTTATTTTTCCAACGAGGCAGTTAATACTTCTAGCACACTGCCTATATTTTCAGAACTGTGCCAGGTACAGTGTGAGATGCCAATATAATATAAAATATTTTCCTTATTTTTCAAAGAACTTATGATCTAGTTGGGAACCTCAAGGTCAAAACATATGAAAAATGTAGAAACCAGCAAGCAAAAGTGCTAGTCAATACTTCAGTGCTAAGTAGTGTGAAAAACTCTATTTACCAAATTATCTTTAATTGCTAATGTTGTAGAAGTTAATAGAACATAGAGCTTAATGAATAATGTGTCTGGATACTCTGAAAGTCTGATATGACTTAAATACTTAAGAGACATTTCCAACAGATGTGAAAAAGAACGACATCGATTTTCCACCCTTCATCCATACCATTGTTATACAATGACCTTTAACAAATAATGACAATTTTCAGAATAATAATATTTTAAAATCTATTATGGAAATAATGATGACATTGATTACCATCAGCCAGAAGACATTTCAACAAGTAATACTTTGATTACTGATGAATAAAACTCTGAATGCTTTGTGGTGACATTCAAAACTGTTCACATGGATATGATTACTTATGAAAAACAAATGTACACATTGAAGAGCTCCATAGTCTTAATATTTTTTATGACAGTTGACATAATTAAGGATTTTTTGTTGTCTTCCTTTCCCATTCTTTTTCTTTACCTTTTTTCAGTTCTCATTCTGCTTTCTTTTTTCCTTCTTTTTTCATTTTTCTGTTTGTCTTCCCCCTCAAAGAGAAACTTTAAATTTAATAAACAAATTCGAAAAGATTTCATGAGGCATGCATGAAAGAGCACCAAATTGGGCAACAGAGGATCTGGATTCAAATTATGATCCTCTTAGCTATAAGACTATCATCTGTTTAGCTGTTTTGATGTTATTTTCTCTATCTGTAAAGTACAGAGCAGAAAATGTCACACTAAAGTACCTTCCAGTTCTAAATCTGTGACTGATTTTACGTATGCTTCTTATGTCACATATCCTATATTTTAAGTTTTAGAAATGAAAGGACTGTGGAGTTCATCTGATATAAGTCTGTCTTTTTTTTTTCTTTTTTTACAAAAGAGGAAACTGAAAGCACATAGAAGTTAAATAATTTAACCACGGTTCTATAACCAGTAAATTGGAAAACCAAAACTAGAACTCAATAATCCTGATTGTAATAGCAATATTTATGCCTGACCAAAACACCAAGAAAGGCACAATTATGCTAAATATTTTAAAAAAAATTTAGCCATCCAAGAAGGAGAGGGGGAGCCCTAGGACGTTGTATGGCATCTACTAGTGAGACTGCTACCTAAGATAGACAGTGAGATAGGGAGAAAGGAAGTATTCCTTTTAGTAGCTTCCTGTTTTAACTGATTGTTTTTGCTAGATGGCTGCTAACCTCAGTTGTTTATACTCATAGAAAATTTCAAGTACTATCAGCACCCTTTGTGGTTCTGTACCCTGGAGAAAAGTCTTGGTGGCATTTCCCTAGTCATCATTCTAATGATTACAATGCTAACCGTAAGGCAAGTTTGAAATGTTAAGCAGAATATAGCTTTCCAATGATTCCTCATAATGAAAGTAAAGAACACAATGTATACCCAAGGATAAACAATAATGGATAAATCCATCAGTGCATGTAATATAGCTGTAACATTTACTTAGCTACTGCCCCTTTAGTTGGCTTTTTTTTCCTTTTCTGCTATTTGCCATAAAATCATTTCAATTGCTGGGCTAGCTTTCTTGCTATATCTGTCAGACTATTATTCAGTTCTTTTCCTATGAAATGCCTGAGTAGTTTCTTTTTATTCTAACCAAAGCACAAAGTCAGGCAAAGAGTCTCTTCTTGTTCCATTTAAGATGTTAGCTCCTCTATAGTATAAAATTCACTTCCAGACAAGTGGAATGTCTCCTTCCTTCAGTAAGAATGATGATTGTGTTTGACTGATGGGAAATCTTGCAGAGGTATTTAGGGGATAGATTTTCAAGTAGAAGGTGTTTTATATTGCAAGTAATGAGATGGAATGCAACCAACACACTGCTAAAAATCTTTCTTAGATAAAACCACAGCCCTAAACCAAAACCAAAACTAAATAAGCAAACAAACAAGAAACTATTTACATCACCCTTTCAAATGAACTTTTACAAAAAAATTTAAATACACAAACACATAAACAA
The DNA here is from genome assembly GCA_028646595.1 of Phalanger gymnotis. Taxonomy (NCBI): domain Eukaryota; kingdom Metazoa; phylum Chordata; class Mammalia; order Diprotodontia; family Phalangeridae; genus Phalanger; species Phalanger gymnotis. The sequence continues at coordinate 9,467 of JAQQSZ010012894.1, read as the reverse complement.
ATTAATATGGCTGCTGAAGTTTAATATTTTATTTCTGCAGAAATGGTGGAAGTAACCGAGTCTAGATTCTTTTCCAAAAATATTTTAGTTTAAATTTGTGAGTCACTCTGTTTTCAATACTGATGCTTGTGGTAGACAGCCAGCATGACAAAGATAGCATTTGGGACAAAAATGTTTACCTTGAGCCTGTTTGTCTGGCTTTGGCAGACGGGAAAGGCACTTATTAGATCAAAGTGATGATTTAATGTGGTTATGTGGACAACTAATGTACTTCAATGGAACTCTCATATGATTATGGCAAATTATAGATGCCAGGGCTAGAGTGCTACTGAAGGACTTTTAAGCTGCCATTAATGATGCCAAGTCAGCATTTCTAAAGGTCTTTGGTGGAGCTTTTCACAGGCCTACAAACATCCTTCCTACCTCATTTGCATATTTTTCTCATGTCTATAGAAAATGATTTTTCAAACACTTTGTACACAGAATTTGAGCATGTGGGGAAATGAGAGCCCTCAAACATGAAACTAATATTAGAAAATCACAGCTTCTTCAGAGGTGGAAACTGAACCCAAAGGGATCTTTCACGAGGGATGAGAACCAGACTTTTAACTTAATAGGTATAATAAACTACTGGTGAGGTAATTCTTTTATCAATCTAGGTTAGTGCCGTACCTCGTGATCATAGAAATGAAATGAATAAAAAATACTGAGAAAGTTCCTGGGTAATTAGTAATCAATTTATTAATTAGGTTAGCTGACAACCAATAAATTCATGGTCAGTAGTTTCTCTTAGTAACTGAAGATACCCAATGGAGACCCTGAAAGCCTTAAAAAAGCCTTCTGAAAGGAAATTCTCTTGACAAATGAAAATAAACCTGGATTAGTGGACATTTAATGAGGAGGGGGCCTAAAAGTCTTTATCTCCTCCTGCCAAGAACATGGCTTAATCATGAGATTCAGTCACATGCAGCCATCTGGACAGGGGAAACCATCTCCATCCAGTGCACTTCATGAGCTGGGTCACCTTAAATTCAAATGGAATGGTACAAGGAGAGGGGGTCCTTTCCCAAGGGTAAGGACTTGCCCAGACTAGATTCTTAAACATATTCTAAACAGAAATTAGGTCTCCTAGTCCAGTGGGGTCCTTTCTGTCCAAGAGCAAATAGTGTGTTCCTTGAGGCTTAAGTCCTTCAGAGACTGACTTTAATAAGACTGGGTCCCTAATGAGGAAAGTAAAGAGAAACTTGGATCCCAATTTAATAACTGGTTATTACTTATAGTAGTATAATAAAAATTTCTTTCGAAGAGAAGCCAAGAACAATGAGAGATTAAATGATTTTTCTAAGGCTCCATAGCGAATATGTCAGAGGTGGGACTAGAACTCAGTCCTTTCTGGCTTTAAGGTTAGCTCTCTAGCCAATATGTCCCATTTCCTCTAGGGAGGTTTCTTTGGCTACACAAAGAAAAGGAAAAAAAAATTAATATACTTGTCCATCCCTGATAACAAACTTACCATGCATGGCAAAGGAATGAAAGAGGAAAGAAGGAAGGAAGGAAGGAAGCACTGTGACAAGCCCTAGAGGTACTGTAACAACAATGTTGCTTGCAGCTGCTGTGGAGGTATAAGGCCAATAACAGCAGCGCACAGGAGGGCTGCTAGCACACATTCTTTGACCTGCTTTTCTAAGGAAAGCAGCTTTAAGGGGTCTCCAATCTCACTTTAATTAAACATATCATTTAGTTAGTTCAGGGGAAAAGGTCAATGCCCTGACCTTCAGAGAAAACACAAACAGAAATTGCAAGGAGAAATTATATAAACAGAGAAAATAACACAAATCAGTAGACAGAGCTTCAGTCTGTCCACAGGAATACGAACATAGTTACCAGAGAGAGAAGCACCAACATCTGAGTTTTCAAAGCCAGGGGTCTCCTTAACAGCTACGCAGAGTCTCATCTGGTGAAATCACAGGAATAGTCTTCCAATGAATGAGCCCTCAAATCAAGATGCTAACCTCAGAGTATATATACACTTCCTCAGGGTCAGCCCACAGAGGGTGTCACAATCATGTGACTCAAACTCATGTGACTTAGGCTTTCTTGTGAATTAAGCAGGTCATCAAAGACTCTTGATTAATCAAAGACTCTTGATTCAAACAAAGGCAAGTCTCAGTCAAAGGCACTTGATTATCTTAGTGCTGAGAAGAACTAGAAGTCCAAAAGAAAAAAAGAGAAAAACAAAAAGGCTCACTTTGCTTGCCATTTCAGGTATAAATACAGGCAAAAAGATAGTCCTTCTCCTCAAGGCACTGACATTCTAATCCAAGAAGATAATATACAAAAGAGAACAGAAAAGGAGGAAGAGGATGAATCTACTTGCCTAGCACATGATTCCTCTTCTCTCTCCTTCAGGGTATCATCTTGCTTCAGCTAGGATAATTTGCCTGCCATGTTAGTGGCAGCTGGCTGACAGGTGGTGAGAATGTCTGACCTTTTCTACACAGAAATTGCCTCACCGGATAGCTGATTCCAGGAGTAGGTCTGGGGATCTAGGGGATGGCTCCAGATGGTGGAGATTACAGAGTATATTTTGAATAGGTATAATTGCTCTGTCAATTGAGGAAATGGCATGTTTATATGTCTATGCAAAATTGGAAATATACATATATACCTATTTTATACACATATATTATATATATGTATTCTATAAACATACAAAAATGTATTTTAATGAACATCTCCCCCTGAAAGTTCATAGTTATGAGATCATTCTTCATTAAAAAAAGCAATGCTCTTATCTCTGTGGCATACTTTAACCTAGTTTCTATTTTAACTATTAAAGTCAACAATTAGAAGAGAGTTAGGTACAAATATTTCAAAGATATCTGCCCTGAAAACCAATTAGATATAGTCTATTGGAAATAAGACTCCTAGTAGAATCATAAGTAGGACTTGCTTAATTTTCTAACCCCATTCTCCTTAATTATCACCCTGCCGAACATTATATGACCAAACCTGCATAAATGACTATGTTCCTCTTTCCAAGATACACTAGATAAAAGTTCCTTGAACTTGGGTCAATGAATGATCATTTTGCATTGTAAAGTTTTAATAGGAGAAACACATGATGTGGCCTATGTCCTCAGAAGCATGTAAAAGCATGGCCAACAAGTGTTGGCAAAGAATTATCTCAGTGACAAAGAATTATCTCAGAGAAGATGTAACTTATTCTTTTCTGATATCATGTCTGGGACAGCTACATTAACTAAACCTACATATATATATATATATATATATATATATATATATATATGCACATACATACATATATATCTTTTGATATATATATATATATATATGCACATACATACATATATCTTTTGATTTCAAGGATGGGCTGAATCTTATTTTAGTATATAATATCAGAAACCCCCTATTATGTAAGTCAAGATACTAGGCTTGCGTCTAGACAATAACACACCTATGACCAAGGGAATCTTCTCTGAACCTCTGAATAAATATAGAACCTCACTTTAATGAATATGACCAAAAACTTCTTGATATTAGAATCAGCCAACTGTAGTTCACATCCCAAATATGATATTTTTATTACTAAAGACAAGTCCCTTTTTAAGTCTTTTTATTTCAATTATTAATTTCTTCACTGAACAAATATTTATTAAGAGCCTACCTATGTCCTATACAGTGCACTAGACACTGGTCTTACAAAGGGGAGTGTGGGAGAGTACCTACCCATCAGGAGCTTGTTCTTTTATAATCATGATCAATCATCTTCACATCTTGCACTGGTATAGTGCTTCAAGGTATTTTCAAGCTCTTGAAAAATATTTTCTTATTTTATTGTCTCAAAAATCCAAAGAGGTAGGTGCGATGATTATCTTCATTTTAAAGACAAAGAAACTGAGGCAAATAGAAAATAAATACTTGCCAGAGTAGCATAGGTATTAAGTAATTGAGATATGGTTCAAATTCAGTTCTTCCTGAATTTAAGTTCAGAACTTTGTTAACTATGCCACCTATCTGTCCTGAATGAATTCAGAATAGATTAGACTGGGATAGCCATAAAGATTTCACTTCAGTCCTTCGGATTTAAGTAAAATGTTAAGCCATGTGGATGTTATCTTAGATAGCCCTGGTTTTTGAAAACTGGTATTGGATGAAAAGGTCTTGGAATCCTGAAACAGAGAGTTTTCTTGACATCTATCCGTCTCCATTACATTTCAAAACAGCAGAGAATCTGTGATGTCAGTGAGTCTTTCCCCTGGATCAGAACTGTATTCCAAGAAAGGGATGTTCAAATGTTAGATTGTGAAGGTGGTTTAAGTATCACTTTGTCCAACATCATCATTTTGCAGATAAGAAATATTAGGCTCAGAAAAGTTAACTAATTTTCCCAAGGTCACACAATTGGGGACAAACATGTGACTAATGACTGCCAACCAGTTGTCCTTTCCACTCCCAGCCTCCAGATACCTGGGGAAAAAATATCATTTACTGTTTAGTAAGTGAACCACTGATTCAGTATTTAAGCTTCAATATGCACATCACAAAGCAATCGATAGAACCTAAATAGTGGAAACTGCATAGATGGGAAGCATTTTTTAAAAATAGCTCCTGCATGTGCATGTTTATCAGACCCGTGTTTGTCAGAGCAAGGAAATCCTGATGAATTCCATATACTAGTGAAGTTCAACTCCTTTTCATAAAGGTCTTAGAGGGTTGCTAATGGCTCACAAAAGCTAATCCTTGGTCCAAAGTCACACAATTTGTATATTGAAAAAGTTGAATTTGAATCTGGGCCCATATATATGTATGTGTGCATTTATGTGTATTTGTGTATGTGTGTATATATTTATGAATATATATATATACACATAAACACATATGTATATGTGTATATATACATGCACACATAGTCATATACATGGGTATTTATATGTGCACATATGTATATAGTACATAAATGGGGCTTCTGAAAACCAGGAAGGCAACTTTTTGAAAAATATACAAAACTTTTTAAAGATTATCTCATGACATATTTTTGAATATAGTTATAGTCAAGGTGATCAATCTTTTACCTTGTATTTATTCTTCTTCTATTGTTAATATCTTTGTAGATCCTTATTTATGTGCACACTGTTTCCCTTAATAGAATATATAAACATCTTGAGGACAGGGATTTGCATTTTTATCATTATATCCCATGATAGAAGAAAATTCAGCACAAGTAATAGATGTTTAATAAATTATTGTTGTTCAATTAATAGCAGAGTGTGTTTTCTCAGAAAAATTTCACAAAAATACTTATTTCTACTACATCCAATGTGTTATTATTTCTAGATACAGTATACATTAGTGGTTTTTATAAAAAAGTTTCAATTTTTTTTAAAGTGCATTTGTTTAGTGCAGTGTGATGAAAGTTTTCTGTATCATTTGGATAGAGCATGAATTTATAAATTTCACCAGCTAATAAAAAATTTTAAAGGCTTAAAACTTTATTTTCTCAGTATTTTCCCTATTTTACTAGTGTACTTTAAGTCTCCCCTTCAGTGTGAGCTCTGCCCTAAACCCCTCCAAATACCTTTAAAAATGACTCCAAACAAACTGTATAGCAGCAGAAACCACAAAAAGACAGAGTGCAACAAATTCCCAGCCCAAGATAACTAAGAAGGTTAGCAGGAAATGTCTATTGGATCAAAGTGAAAGAGGAGCACAGTCCAGTGGAGGCCAGAAGCAAGCCTTGGGAGCAACTAAATAAGCAGGAGCAGTGGTAGTGGCTGCTTCCAGACTTCTCAAGCCACAGACTGCAAGGGGGGTTGATCTACTGGTCATAAGGAGATTAGCGTTCTATTCACTAGCACTGAGGCAAGACTCTGTTGCTTTGCCTACACTCAGATCCAGGTTGCAATCCTGGGTGGTAGTCCTAAGGTGAGGAGGAGTAGTGACATAGCAAAACTTGCAGCCACAGTGGAGGGGTGATCCAACTCACAGTTCAAGGGCAGAAAAGACTGGCCACTTGTGCTTGTGCTCACTGACGGCCTAGAGCACAAGCCAGGAGAGGAGTGAACACCCCTCCTTAGATCACATCACCTTAGAACTAAAACCTTACAGGTCCCTAAAGCATCTCTGAAAAAAAACTGCACAAATCATCTAAAGCTTGGGAGAGATAATTTAAAATTTATTTGACTACCTGATAGCCACGATGCAGAAAAGAGCCTAACCATCATCTTTCAAGAAGTTATCAAGGAAAACTGCCCTAATAATCTAGAACCAGATGATAAAATACAAATTGAAAGAATACACTGATCACCTCCTAAACGAAGTGAATGATACATGTATGTTTGATTAAAGAGAGATTGTTAACCCCTTAGAAAAACAGATCAAAGAACCTGTGCTAGCAGCTCTTGTTGCTGGTCTTGCTGGGTCTTACACCCCCACAGCAGCTGCTAGTAACATTGTTGTTGTTGCAATGACTTAGCTATCCACAGCAATGTAATGTTCCGAGATGGCTCTGAAGGACTTATGATTGAAAATGCTATCCATTCCCTGAGAAAGAAATTGCAGTCTCTGAATATGGAATAAGCATACTTTTTTTTTTACCTTCTTTATATTTCTTAAGTTTTTTTGTCTATGTTTTCTTTCACAATATGACTGAAATGGAAATATGTTTTCCATGATTAAAATAACCTATATTGAATTGCTAGCCTTCTCAACAAGGGTTATGGGAAGGGAGGGAGGAACTCAATATTTAAAAGTGAATGTTGGCAGAGCCAAGATGGTGGTTGGAAAGCAGAGACTTGAGTGAGCTCACCCTCAGGTCCCTCCAAACACCTATGAAAAATGGCTCTGAACAAATTCTAGAGCTGCAGAACCCATGAAATAACAGAGGAAAGCAGGGCTCCAGCCTAGGAAAGCCTGGATGGTCACGGGGAAAGGTCAATTGCATGGAGCTAGGATCAGAGCATAGCCCGGCATGGGCAGCACCAGGAGCAATCAGACCAGGAGCCAGGCGGAACAGGAATAGCACTCTGAATCAGTGAGCTCTGGCAGTTACCAGACTTCTTAACCCATAAATACCAAAGATAACAGAGAAGTTTAGTGGGTAGAACAGCTAGAACACAGTGAAAGGAGTGCACAGTCAGCCCCAGAGCTGGGGGGCACAGCAGTGGTGCAGCTCCCAGCTGCACTTACTTCCAGCCCCAGGCCCACCAGGTGGGAGGAATTAAGTGGAGGATAATAGCAGGAGTGCAGAGCCTGCTTGGATCTCAGTCGCAGCCCGGGTTGGCAGTTCTTCGGGGAAGAGGAGTGCTGGTGTAGCAGAGCTTTCTGTGCAGGGGTAGCTCTGCAAACAGCAGCTTGGGACAAAATATTCTCTATTCTCTAAGCAGTCATACCTTTACAAACAGCTCAAGGGTTAAGTAGTTAGCTGGAAACATGGCCAGGTAGTGAAAACAGACCCAGATTCAGAATCATACTTTGGAATCTTTTTTCGATGACAAAGAAGACCAAAACATACAGCCAGAAGTCAACAAAGTCAAATATCCTACATCAAAAGCCTCCAAGGAAAATATGAAGTGGTCTCAGGCCATGGAAGAGCTCAAAAAAGGATTTCAAAACTCAAGTAAGTGAAGTACAGGAAAAATTAGGAAGAGAAATGAGAGTGATGCAAGAAAATCATGAATAAGGAGTCAACAGCTTGCTAAAGGAGATACAAAAAATACTGAAGAAAATAACACCTTAAAAATAGACTAACTCAAATGGCAAAAGAGCTCCAAAAAGCCAATGAAGAGAAGAATGCCTTGAAAGGCAGAATTAGCCAAATAGAAAAGGAGGTCCAAAAGACCACTGAAGAAAATACTACCTCAAAAATGAGATTGGAGCAAGTGGAAGCTAGTGACTTGATGAGAAACCAAGATATTATAAGACAGAATCAAAGGAATGAAAAAGTGGAAGACAATGTGAACTATCTCATTAGAAAAACCACTGAGCTGGAAAATAGATCCAGGAGAGAGAATTTAAAAAATATTGGACTACCTGAAAGCCATGATCAACAAAAGAGCCTAGATATCATTTTTCAAGAAATTATTAAGGAGAACTGCCCTGATATTCTAGAGCCAGAGGGTAAAATAGAAATTGAAAGAATCCACTGATCGCCTCCTCAAAAAGATCCCAAAAAGAAAACTCCTAGGAATATTGTTGCCAAATTCCAGAGCTCCTAGATCAAGGAGAAAATAGTACAAGCATCCAGAAAGAAACAATTTGAGTATTGTGAAATCACAATCAGGCTAACACAAGAGCTAGCAGCTTCAATGTCATGGGATTGAAGGGCTTGGAATATGATATTCTGGAGGTCAATGGATTTAGGATTAAAACCAAGAATCACCCACCCAGCAAAACTGAGTATCATGCTCCAAGGCAAAATATGGATTTTCAATAAAATAGAGGACTTTCAAGCTTTCTCAGTAGAAAGACCAGAGCTGAATAAAAAATTTGACTTTCAAACACAAGAATAAAGAGAAGCATGAAAAGGTAAACAAGAAAGAGAAATCATAACGGACTTACTAAAGTTGAACTGTTTTATTTGCATTCCTACAGGGAATGATGATGTGTGTAATTCATGAGACCTCAGTATTAGGGTAGCTGAAGGGAATATGCAAATATAGAAAGAAAGAGGGCATAGGGTGAGTTGAATATGAGGGGATGATATTTTTAAAAAATCAAATTAAGGGGGGGCGGAGCCAAAATGGCAGCTGGAAGCAGTGACTGGCATGAGCTCCCCACCAAGTCCTTCCAAAAACCTATAAAAAAATGGCTCTGAACCAATTCTAGAGCTGCAGAAGCCACAAAGTTGAAGAGAGAATCCGGGCTTCAGCCCAGGACAGCCTCGATGGTCTCTGGGTAAGGTCTGTCCCGCACAGAGCTTCCAGCTCCCAGCTGAGGGGAGTGGAGCTGAGCCAAGCAGAGCCCAGCATACGCAGCGCGGACTGCGGAACGACCAGACCAGGAGCCAAGTGGAGAGTGCCCCAGCGTTCTGAATTACTGAGCTGTGGCATTTACAAGACCTCACAATCCACAAACAGCAAAGACAACAGAGAAGGATAGTGGAGAAAGCTGCAGGACTGAATTTGCGGTTTGGCCACTGCCCCTGGGGCAGTGGAGGTGGGGCAGCTTTAGAACTACAGCTGCAGTTGCTTCTGGCTCCAGGCCCACCTGGTAGGAGGAATTAAGTGGCTGATCAGAGCAGGAGTGAAGAGCCTGCTGAAGATTTAAGCCCAGTCTGGGTAGGGGGTTCCTGGGGAAGGAGGAGTGCTGGTGAGGCAGCACATCCACCCAAGCGTGGAACATAGAACTCTTTAGTCTACAAGCAGTCATACCTCACTGAAAAACTCAAGGGTTAAGTAAGTTGGCTGGGGACATGGCCAGGCGTCGAAAACACACCCAGATTCAGT
>JAQQSZ010012893.1:0-11896 GCA_028646595.1 Phalanger gymnotis | reverse complement strand
GGTTTTCTTGGCAAGTGTATTGGAGTGGTTTGCTGTTTCCTTCTTCAAGGCATTAAGACAGATAGTGGTTAAGCGACTTGCCTAGTGTCACACAGCTATCTGAGGCTGGATTTGAACTTGGATCTTCCTGACTCCGAGTCAGTGCTCTATCCACTGAGCCATCTAGCTCAGTTTAACAATGCCTTTATTTCCACTTCTATACCTCCTTGGGAACAATTTTTGGGGGCATCTGGTTAGTTCAATGGACAGAACACTGTGTGACCCTGGGCAAGTCACTTAACTTCTCTATGCCTCAGTACCTCCATCTGTAAAATGGGTATAATAGTGTTGCAAGGATCAAATGAGTTGACATATGTAAAGCGCTTTGCAAACCTTAAAGTGCTAAGCTATTATTATTATAATTATTATCGTAGTCACTCCTTTACTTTCTAATATTCTCTTCCAATTACAGGAGAATGAGGAAAAGGGAGAATGTCCCCTTGCGATTACATGGCTTTGGGGCAAGTTATTCTGATTGCTTACTTTCACTATCTGTGCTATTTAAATTGCTATTTTAAAGTTTGGTGGCCATCAACCATAGTGCTCTTTGTCTATTGACTATGGAGCAAAAATAGGGATGGGAGGGAACCAAAATCCATGAAGGGGTCAGAGACATTTTCCTTTAGCACAAACTGGGGGTCAAGACTGGAGCCTGAAAGAGAAAGTGTCTGCTATTTTCATAACCCTCCAAAGTGATTCCAGTTCCAAATGTACCCCATATACGAAAAAGAAGGACCCATATTAAATGTGGGACAAAAAGCCTCACCGTGAAGACAGCAACAGCCATTTTGGCTTGAGGGCACATTGAGGGAGCTAGCTTCCCACAAGGATACCTAGCTTAATGGAAGGAGAAGAAGAGGGAGAGCTCAAGTGATTGTGCAAACTCCACGTGTAAGACTCACCTTTTTACACTTCCCCTCAACTTGTATTAAAATTCATTTATGTGTTCTTTTTTTTCTGTTTATGTGCTCTTCTTTCGTATAATAATATTTCAATATAATTGTTTTCTTTAATAATCATTTGCATTTTATGCATTCAAAAACATTATTGTGAGGAGTCCATAGCTTTCACCAGACTGGAAAAGAGGTGTATGTATGACAAAAAAAAAGGTTAAGAGTGCTGAGATCTGATGATCTCTAAAGTCGCTTTTAGCTTTCAAATCCAGTGTTTCTACAGGAGAAGGAAGGAAACAAGCATTTATTAAGTACATCCTCTGTGCCAGACACTTTGCTTAGTGCTATATAACTATTAGCTCACTTGAGCCTCAGGACAACCTTGGGAGGTAGGGGCTGTTGTTATTCCCATGTTAGTGTTTGAGGAGACTGAGGCTCCAGTTTGAGGAGAGATTCAGCGGCTTGCCGGTGTCTATGTGGCTAGTAAGCGAGTCTGGATTTGAAATCTAGACTCAGCCGCCAGAAGTCACCTAGTCCAAACATGAAGGATTGACAGGTAAGAAAATCAAAGGGAAATCCTGGTCCAGTATTTTGTTACTTCACAATTTCTGGTCCTCCTGAAATTCCCCCAGCTTTTCATTTATATTTGCAAAAGATTCTTCTACATCTCCCAGTTTATATTTTGGTTCCAGACCAAATGCAGAAGTGTTAGTAACATCCTCCCCTTGCCCACCTCTTGCTTCCTCCACCCCTGCTTGTTTGCCTAGCCCATCCAAACACACAAATGCCACTCCAAATAACCACTTAATCTACTGAGACTTGTTCTTCCTGTCAACTAACGTGTAAAAAGAACGTGTCCTCAGGCACTCAGTTCCCTACAATCCCTCCTCACATATATAATCTCCAGATAAATATTTGATTTGCTCAGAGTTAGGTCTTAGATAATTTACAAATCACATTTTTTAAAAGAGTGTTTTAAAAAGTGATCCTTTCTTTACTTACTCCCGAGCTGAGAAAGAGCATCTGACATCATTAGGGATGCTAGAAGCTCTGCCTATGAGAACAGCTCAATGATTCCCATGTTGGGAGAACCAGAAGGTTCCAGGACCTAGTTTCTTGGAATTCCCTTTTCAACTTACTCCCATCTACTTTTCCTCTTTATGATGATACTTTCAGAATAAAGTACAGAAATTCTTTTGCATGTTATTTCACATATTTTGGTTCCTTGGAAGGGGAAAAGGTAAGCCTCCCTGCATAATACATCCTGAATTTTAGGTGAGTCAAAAGTCTTCAAAAGGTTAACACAAAAAAAATAAATCAGACAACTCTACCGTGGTCATCTAGACAGCACAGGGCATAGGGCATTGGGGTCAGGAAGACCTGAGTTCAAATTTGGCCTCACTTGCAGTGTGGCTCTGAGCAACTCTCTTAACCTCTATTAAACTGAGATTAAAATGAATACCTGGTACATAGTAGGTGATTAATAAATGCTTGTTTCCTTCCTTCCTTTCTCCTTGGGTAAGTCACTTTATCTCACAGGGCCTCTGGTTTACCAGGTGATATTTAAAACCCTTTCTAACTGTAAAATCTTAGATCCTGTATGTCTTCACTCAATTCAGCATGTTGATAAATTCAGGAAAAGGAGCTTATGGAGGATTACCTGGGGACTTAAATTATAAACATGCTTAGTTCCCCTAGGAGGTAGGAATAGGAACTAGGCCTATGATTTCACTGTTATAGGGAACTCCCAGGTAAGGAGACTCCCTTTACCAGTGCAGGTCAGTACCTTCTCTGTAACTTAAAGTCTTAAAGAATTGCCCGGAATACTGAGAAGTAAAATGATTTGCTTAAGATCACAAAGTGTGTTAAAGCTAGAACTAGAACCCAGGTCTTCCTGGTTTCAAGGCTAGTTTGATAGGCACTAGGAAACACTGCCTTTCCTCCAGTAGAACACTGTGGAATTAGCTTTGGAATATCCATACCATTCCCACTGTAAAATGGGAGAGTAGCGGAGGGAGAACCTTTTGACTCAAGGAAGAGCTTGAGAAAAGAAGAGCTATATTACATTTGGCAAACAGGACCCTCCAGACTGACAGTGGAGACCACCCACAGAATCCCAATGCAAAGCCCATTGGCCAGCCGAGTGTTCTTTGTTAGGAGGAAGGAAGAGTAAACTTCCCAATCACTTTGCCAGGAGAGAAAGAACCCTTTCTGTTGCATGAGGCACTTCTGGTAGGATATGGTTTTGCCAAGTTCAGATTTTATCAAGTGCAATCTTAACAAGTTAAAAACAACCATATGAAAGCTGTTTTCCATGTTTCCCCCTAATTTCTTACTCTCGACCACATCAGTCTGACCGTTCCAATTAACATGATTTTCGATGAGGGAGGGCATCAAAATAAAGATCACATATTTACACAAGTAATCGGTTTCTTACTCATGCCTGAATACGACTTTCCCTGTTTAGAGAGAACATGTGAAGGGAGAAGTTGCTCTGTTGCTCCACCTTGCCTACTTCCAGGTCCACTGGAAGGGTCCACTCCCTTACTCAGTCATTTTCAGATCATAGGATCATAGATTTAGACCTGGAAGAGATTTTAGAGGTCATATGGGTAGCTAGGTAGCGCAGTGGGTAGAAGCTAGGCATGGAGCCAAAAGGACCTGTTCAGATCATACTAGCTGCGTGACCCTGGGCAAGTCACTTCACCCTGTTTGCCTAGGTTTCCTCATCTGTAAAATGAGCTGGAGAAGGAAATGATAAATCACTCTTTTATCTTTGCCAAGAAAACCCCAAATGGGGTCATGAAGAGTCAGATGTAACTAATCTATTAAACAACAACAGTCCAGCCCTCTCATTTTATAATGAGGTAAGACCAGAGAAATAAATTAGCTTGCCCAAAGACACACTGGTAAGTGTCCAAGTTCACACACTACTAAGTCTTAGAGTTGGGTCTGCCAAACAATACTCTTTTGCAGTACTTAAAAACAAACAACTTGACCTTTAATTTCAGTGATGAAGGGAGCTCCATGTGAAGCTCCAATGTAGATTGTCACTTCCTCTATACCTTATGGTCTTAAAGAGTTGTTAAGAGTCACTTAGAGGTGAAATGAAACTTGCTGCATCCTAATGAATAAACAAAGATCCTTTACTAAATGGATACTAAGTGCCACAAATTGTGCTAAGGTTAGAGTGTGTGTCTGTGTGTGTGTATGTGTGTGGAGTGGTGTCTGGGAAGACAATTATAATCTAGAAAGTTACAAATCTTAAAGATGGCCAATGGATGCTAAGTCTGTATTCCAAAGAGATCATAAAAAAGGGAGAAGGACCTACATGCACAAAAATATTTCTAGCAGCTCTTTTTGTGGTGATAAAGAATAGGAAATTGAGAGGATGCCTATCAATTGGGGAATGGCTGAACAAGTTGTGGTTTATGAATATAAAGGAATACTATTGTGCTAAAAGAAATGGTGAACAGGCAGACTTCAGAAAAATCTGTACTTACATGAACTAATGCTCAGTGAAGTGAGCAGAACCAGGAGAACATTGTACATAGTAACAGCAGAATTGTGCTGTGATCAACTATGATTGACTTGGCTTTTCTCAGCAATACAATGATCTAAGATAACTCCAAAAGACTCGTGATGGTAATGCTGTCTACACCCAGAGAAAGAACTGATGGAGTCTGAATGCAGATCAAAAAAGACCATTTTCTTTATTTTTTTCATTTTTTCTTTTGTTCTGTTTCTTCTTTCACAATATTACTAATATGGAAATATGTTTTATATGATTGCACATGTTATAACCTACATCAAATTGCTTACTGGCTTAGGGAGGGGGGAGGAAGGAGAGCAGGAGACAATTTGGAATTTAACATTTTATAAAAAATGAATGTTAAAAATAGTCTTTACACACAATTGGAAAAAAATAAAATACTATTAAAAAAAAAAAGATGGCCAGTGGAATATGATTCTAGTGCCTTCCCTCCATTGATTATTTCCAGTTTCTCCTGTATGTAACTTGCTTGTGCATGGTTGTTTGTATGTTGCCTCCCCAGTTAGATTGTGAGCTCCTGGAGAGGAAAGACTGTCTTTTACCTTTCTTAGTATCCTCAGGTTTTCAGCACAATGCCTGGCACTTAGGAGCTTAATAAGTATTTATTGACTTACTGGCATTAACACACCCTTTTCTGAGACAAAGTGATTAGTGATTTGATTACTGTTCCCAGAGGAAGAAGTAGAAACTATCACCTGTCCTCCCTTTGACTTTTCTCTGTTCAGGTTCATTTATTAAAGTCAATTTATTAGCTAGATTTCACGACTGATTCCACCCTTTATAGGGAATCTATTTTTTCTACTGTATTGCTCTAGACTGGCATCTGATGCCACTCCTCTCCAAAGGCTATTTGACCCTTGATCATGTAGTCAAGGCCTGTTTGATTGCCTCCCTCGACTTTCAAGACCATGATGTTTCATAGAACGGATCTAGTAACTTCTTTTTCTTGCCGCTGATGGACCTTACTTACTGAAAATCCTAATTTCTGTTTTTAGAGACTTCCTGAATGGAAGTTTACTGGCAGACCTAACATAATAGACTCCCCAGGGGCTATGGAACAATAGGCACCATATCCTGGCCCAGCTGCCTACTCCACCCTCCTCCTTGTGTGTCTTTGATGGCTTATCTTCAGATGGTTTCACTCCTTCCCTGGGTGTGAAACTCCATATTTCACAACAGAAGAAAAAATATCCTTGGGACATATAACAGCAAGTATTCCCAGCACCACAACATATTTTGTAAATAAGGCCCATTTTATCCTTTAGCCTTAAGCATCTGCCAGATAAAGGGATGAAAAACTGATGGGTAGGCTAATTCAGGCCTCTTGACTGTTTAAAACAAACTTAATTTGTTAAGTTTGTTAAGAGATGCTTTATGGTTAGTAGAAAATTAAAAAAAATAGGATGATAGGGAGGAGGAATTAAAAATGAAAAAGTCACTTTGAAACTCTTCTAAGAGAATGGATTATTTTAATTTATTTTCTTTTGGGGCTCTCTCCTTGGTTTTTCCATTCCTCTTCCCTTGATTTCTGATTGTCCTCAAGCATGGCAAATGGAATTAGCTACAAAGATGTACCCTCTGGCATTATGAAATGTGTGCTTATGAATTTTAGGAAAGACAAGATAATCTCAATCTTGTACAGCTAGAGTCTAGTAATTTTTCCTTAATGATAATCAACATCTGTAGAAAATCTTCACGTTTACTAAGTGTTTCATGAGTGTAAGACCTCATTGGGCACTCCCCTCTACCCCAGGCATACTCAGTCAGCATTCCAGTTAAGCCCATGGAAGTCGTGGGTAGACTTGCTTCCAAATATGCAATAGAGGAGCCTCCCATCTGCTTTCCTTCCTTCCTCCCCCACCTTCAGAGTAGGCACAGTTATCCCCTGACTGCTTCCTACAAGTCATGATGACTAAAGGGTTTATTCTGTGTGCTAAGTTAGTTTTATAAGTTGAACGATGAGCCAGAACTTCTTGGATAGACTAAAAGGGCAATCTGTGCCTCTTGGTCTCTTCTCTGTTGGTCTCAAAATGTAAGGATGACCCTTTGAGCTTCAGAGGGTCATGTGGGGGCTTTACTTCTCCCAACCCACAGTTGTGAGCTTGGGGCTTCCTAGGCAAGCCTGTGTCTGGGATGGCCTCCCTTCTCTTTGTGTTCATCTTTCCTTCAGTACAAGACCTTATGAAATTTTGAAAGGGAGTTGGTGTCTTTCCCTCCCCAGCAGCCACTGGAATAGACAAGGCAGCAACAGAAGCAGAAGCCAATAGCTGGAAGGGCTAAGAAAGAGACACCTGGAAAGAAAGTGCCCTCTCCATTTAAATGCTCAGTGGTCATGAGCATATCATTTGTAATCAAAATGAAAACTCCGTTGTTTACAAAAGGCATCTGTAATAATTGATGTAGTCAACTTGCAAAAAGACACATCATCATCTTCAATTATTTCTTCTATTGACACAAAGGAAGCTACCATCCCTGCAGGTTCTCTGCATTCTGTGAAAGGAAATATAATCTAACAGCTGCTGCTGCTGAGGTCTGACCTTTCTGGATTTTAGGATTCTATTTCCACTTATAGTTCAAATCCACTATTTGAATAGAATTTTCAGCCCTTCTTTGTAGCTAAGGTGACAAGGCATATTAGATGATGTGCTGAACTTGGAGTAAGGAACGCTTAGAGTACAGAATATCTCTGGATGATACTCAGTTGCGTATCCTAGGGCAAAGAAGGAAGGAGAGAAGGAAGAAAGGAATGAAGGAGAGAAGGAAGGAAAGAAAACAAGTGATTATTAAGTTCTAATTATGTTCCAGGCAATGGGGATATGAATATAAGCCAAAAGAAAAACAGCCCCTGTCCTCAAGGAACTGACATTCAAACGGAGGAAGATAATACACAAAATAGAACTGAGAAACTGGGGTTACTGGATGAGGAAGAAGGTTCTCAGTGCCAGGGCATGATTTTGAATTCTATAAAGTCAGGAACAAGGTCAGAAGGGAGAGAAAAGCAGGCAGATCTAGGCTCTTTCACGTGATGGAGGCTCCAACAGGAAATCACTGCTGGGAGAGGGTTGTAACAGCCCTTCCAGAGGGATATTTCATGAGGAACAGGCCACAGGGGTATAGGATGATCCAGGGCAAAGACCCTCTCCATCCATATATATTGCCATCTACTTATGGAATTGTTATTAGGAACACATGAAGTGATGGGCTTATAAAACAAGGGCTTATAAACTTTAAAATGTGATATAAATGTTAATTGTTATGTTTTGGGGGCTTCTATTGTATCAACAATATAGAATGGACTCCTTATTCTTGTGAGGCTATGGGGAGGAAGGAGACAAAGAAATCTGGTCATGATTTTTTAAAAACAAATTTATAATGAAAATGAATTTTCCTTCAGGAAAAAAGTAATAATGTGCTATAGATGAAAGAGAATTAGGGTTCCTTGGCAGTGGAATACAGACACCTAATCGGAGAACAGTTTCTATGGTATTTGAAGATTAATAACCTTCTAGCATTATCATCATCATCACAGCCAACATTTACATGCTATTTTAAAGTTTGCAAGCACTTCATACATGGTTCAATAAACCGATATGCGTTTATTAAGCACCTAAAGAACCTATTACGTACCAGGCATTGTACTAGGTGCTGAAGGTACAAAGAAAGAATGAAATAGTTGCTGCTTCAGGGAGCTTAAGCTCTGTCAGTGGAAACAAAATGGACACAAAGAAGTAGATTATATATACCTGTATACATACATATGTAATACACACACATATGTATATATAACATATACATACATACAAACACCTACATACATATATGTGTGCATGTGTGCGTATGTAATTTGTAAGATAATTTGAGGGGAGTTAGGTGGTACAATGGATAGAGTTCTGGGCCTGGAGTCGGAAAGACTCATCTTGTTGAGTTCAAATCTGGCCTTAAGACACTTACTAGCTGTGTGACCCTGGGCAAGTCACTTCACCCTGTTTGCCTCAGTTTCCTCATCTATAAAATGAGCTGCAGAGGGAAATGGCAAACCACTCCAAGATCCTTGCCAAGAAAAACCCAAATGGGTTTGCAAAGAATTAAACACGACTGAAACAACTGACCAACAACTATAATTATTATCATACTTATTAGAAAACAAGGCTCCAAGAGGTTATTAAATGACTTGTCTATGGTCACCCAGCTGTTATGTGTCAGAGGCATGATATGAACTCAGGTCTTCATAACTTGAGGTCCAGTTCTCGACACATCCTCCTATAACTCTCCAGGGAAGATTGAAAATACAATTGTTTTTGTCCTTCGTTCTTGAAGAGGACCATAACATCAGGAAAATGATGACATGGCTTACGGTTGACTTTGATTTGAGTGAGGGAGGCCTGTGCAAGGTCACCAGCCTCACTTTCTTCTCCAGAGCCATCTGGGTCCAGTGGCCTGATATCCACCAGGACGACTGGAGATGTCCCAGGATTCATCTTGTTATAACTCTCCAGGGAAGATTGAAAATACAATAGTCAATATTGGAAGCCAAAGTGTTTCTAAGAGTGGAATTCAAGTATAAGTTTCATTGTTCATATCACCAAGCCATTTAATCATCTCCAGGACAAGATAATGAATGTAAAGCTTAAATAGAAACAGGAAAAGCTTGTGTAACATTGGTTTGAAGGCTTGGTGAGTATATAGACAGATACATGTTTGAGCAGCCAACCGTCACATAAACCACATAAAAAAAAGAAAATGATTCAAATTCCTGTCTTCTCCACTTTCAGCACAACTTTTCTTTAACCTCCCATTATAGGGGTCCTTAAACATAATGCCATATTGAGTATTCCTAAAGAAAAGCAAGAATTATGGACAGTAATTCCTTTAAAGTACAATATAGTGGAAAGTAGGGCAGCTAGATGGTAAAGCGGATAGAGTGCTGGTCTTGGAGTCAGAAAGACTCATCTTCCTGAGTTCCAATCTGCTCTCAGACACTTACTAGCTGTGTGACCCTGGACAAGTCACTTAACCTTGTTTGCCTCAGTTTCTTCATCTGTAAAATGAGCTGGAGAAGGAAATGGCAAATCACTTCAATAGCTTTGCCAAGAAAACCCCAAACAGGGTCACAAAGAGTGTGACACAACTGAAACAACTGAAGAAGAGCAACAAAGTAGTGGAAAATGACACATATTGAAAGTCAAGAGGTAATCCAAGCCATCCCTTTAGATTCTAGTTATCTGCTTCTCTCCTTCCCCTGGCCCTCTCCCTTTAATCCCTCTTTCAGGATGAGAAAGTTTTGTTTTGTTTACAGCTACTTACTCCCTACCCTAGTTTTTCCCCTGGTGAATGATCCATTTCTACACCAAACTTTGTGTTGTTCTGTCATGTCCTACTCATTGTGACCTTCTTTGGGGTTTTCTTGGCAAAGATACTGGAGTGATTTGCCACTTCCTTCTCCAGCTCATTTTATGGATGAGGAAACTGAGGCAAACAGGGTTAAGTGAGTTGTCCAGATTCATACCGCTAGGAAGTGTCTAAGGCCAGATTGCAACTCAAGTTTTCCTGACTCCAGTCCTGGCACTCTATCCACTGCACCACCTAGCTGCCCTGTGTATTTAATTTGTTGTTGTTCACTCATGTCTGACTCTTTGTGACCCTATTTGGAGTTTTCTTGGCAAAGATACTAGAATGATCTGCCATTTCCTTTTCCAGTAGATTATGGCAAATAGAGGTTAAGTGACTTGCCCAAGGTCACACAGCTAGTAAGTGTCTGAGGCTGAATTTGAACTCAGGTCTTCCTGACTTCAGGCCCAGAGCTCTATCCACGAAGCCACCTAGCTGCTTCATGTGTTTAATCCACAATGTTTATACCACATAAGAGTGAGGTTCACCTAATATCCCTGCATCCCCACTCTTTACCCTATGTTTATATTTCTCTTCTAACTTACCCTAATTAAAAGAAATAGCAAGTTTCAACCCCACATTTTGCCTTTCTACAAAATTATATTCTTCCTTTTACCCTTCCTTCCCTTTCCCCTCTTCAAAACCTCAGAACAAGACCAATCCACCTTGGAGACCTTCCTTAACTCCCTCAAAACCCTTGGAAAACACCATGGTTCTTAAAGAGTATCTGTTTCTTCTTCCCCCCATTAGAATGTTAGCATTACATCATCATCCAACTTCTTCCAATTGCTCAAATAAATTTACATGTCTAGATTTCTCTGGAGTCTTATGTTTATATTTCAAAGTTCTTACTCACCTCTGGTCTTTTCATCAGGATTGCTTCAAAGTCTTCTGCTCCCTCAAAGATCCATTTTATCACTTGTTGATTTATATTCAGCTTTGAAAAGTATTATTCTTGGTGCAGCTAAGTGGGGTTGTGGGTAGAGCACTGGTCGTGGGGTCAGGAAGTCTCATCTTCCTGACCTCCAATCTAGCCTCAGACACTTACTCTCTGTATGAACCTGGACAAGTCACTTAACACTGTTTGCCTCAGTTTTCTCATCTGTAAAATGAGCTGGAGAAGGAAATGGCAAACTGCTCTAGTACCTTTACCAAGAAAACCCCAAATGGGGTCATGGACATTTAGACAGGACTGAACAACAATTCTTGGCTTTAAGGTTATCTGGCTGTAAGCCTTTTGGAATACTGTATTTCCTCTGATATTTTTAATATTTCCTCTGATTTTTGGTAGAAGATTCCATGTTTTGTGTAATCCTGCCCATGTTCTGTTAGTATATAAACTGCTTCTTTTTGAATATTTGAAGTCTATGTTTTTTTGATGTGGGAGCTCTGAATTTTGGTTGTGATATTTCTGGGACTTGTCCTCTTGGAGTTTCTTTCAGGCGTTGACTGGTAAATTCTTTCTATCTTCACTTTGCCTCTTGGTTATTATAGGACCAGGCAATTATCATTTGTAATATCTTGAAACATGGTATATAGGCTTAAAAACATGGTTTTCAGGAAGTCCAATGATTCCTAAATGACTGCTCCTTGACATGTTTTCCAGGTCGGTTTTTTATGTCAAATATCTTTTATTTTCTTCTTTTTTTAATCTTTTCATTTTCTTCTAAAATTTCTTATTTGGTTTCTATTTGGGCTCTTCTAGTTTTCAGAGAGTCTATTAGTTTACCATTTTCTCTTCTAAGCTAGCAATTTTCTTTCCAATTCTTTCATTAAGAGCTTTTATGTAATTTTTATTTATTTTATAATTATATATTATATAAATTAAGTTGTACATAAATATTACAAATAATTAGCTATTTCATAATTACTTTAATTTATTCTTTGCTTTCATTTCTGTGGAAAATTGTGGAAAAATCCAGTTTTTCATCTTTGAGTCTCTGCTTGCAGTTTTTATGGAGTTATTTTCCTTTTAGGATCTCTAGCTTGATACTAATTTTTGATATTAGTTGGTGTTTTCTTT
>JAQQSZ010012891.1:0-11897 GCA_028646595.1 Phalanger gymnotis | reverse complement strand
TCCTTCAAATTAAATATACCTTGAGGATTGGTTTTATCTTCTGGATCTAACTACCCCTGTCCAAATCTTAATCCCTCTGGATTCAAACTTCATCCTAGAGGAGGATAAGGGCTAAAACCTTCACAGACTGTAGTATAGTAATCTTAAAATTATGGAAATTAATATTCAAAGCATGTTTTAGTTAGATTTATTATCTGGCAGGAAATTTATTTCTTAAAAGAAAAACATGTTTAAAATCATTTTAAAAACTCACATTCCTACAACTAGAAGAGATGCAAATTGACTTAAATTGGGTTCAATTGGAATGATTGCAAAAGAATATTGGAAGCTAAAATAATTCAATGTAAAATGAAGGATAATTGTTTTTTTTTTAAAATATAAGAAGCCTGATACGCAAGACATTGAATTGTTAACCAGAGTAGAAACAAGTTAAAAGGATAATTAGGGAAGGAAAAAGAAATATAATATGTAATTCAGATAGGATTCTGACTGCCAAATAGAGGTTTTACAAATATATTTGAAATGGATTTTGAAGAAAAGTAGCCCCACTGAAATTGCAGACTGGGGAATTAAAAGAGAAGGAATCAGGAAATAAGAGCGTTTACAACAGCTATTTCCTTTTTGCCTTTAATAGAAAGGGAGAGAAAGAAGAGCAGCCTAGAGCTGAGTATATTTCTTTGTGTAGCAGTGGAAGAGTCCACCATAAAAGCTTGGAACATCCTGAGGCAAAGAAGTGAAACTACAATACTTGAATAAGTCAGATTCATGATTCTGAAAGGACAGGGACATAGAAAGGAATAATATCAAGCTGTGAACTAATTGCTTTTCTGAGTCCTCAGAAGTTGAACAAGTAGCCTCTCTAGCTATTCCAATACCTAGGAGCTAAGAGGAAGAAATAGAAGCAATGGTTAGACAGAATGTACATTTGGAGATTTGGCATGGAATTCTTAGAGTATCCTAAAGCTAGGACTGACCTCAAGATAAAGAATTAAAACATCTTACTTTTGTATCCTACCAGGCTACATGAGGAAAGGACCTTGGAAACAATCTAGTCAAGAAATTTTTTTAACTTGAATTCACAGATGCATAATAGGATCAGTGGATAGATTTCAGTGGGTCCATGATTTTTATAATATATTGATAACAACATTAATCCCACATATTTTAGTTTATGCATTTAAAATCATTATTATGAAAAATCAATTATAGGCTTTACAATACTGCCAAAGAGAGTCATCTTATGAAAATGTTAAGAATCCCTGATCTAGTTCAATACATCAGTTTTTACAGAAGAGAAATTGAGAATGAAAGAACTTAGGCTATATGATCCAAGACACACAGTCTATTAGTGGCAGGTGGATCAATAACATAAGTCTACCGACTACTGCTTGAGCCAGGGCTATTTCCCCTGTTCCAAGGTGGCTATCTGATTCCAGTGCCTGTTCTCTAGCCATAGAAATCCATGCAATTAACAATTATCTAGAGATGGATTTTTCACAACATTGCCTATCTATATCTTCATTTTGGCATAGAAACTTTTAAAACAGCATTCTAGAGTATCCATAAGAGTATTCTGGGAAATAATTTCCTTGATTTCATGATTTTCTTTGCAACTACTTATACCAATAGAGGTCATTCCCTATACTCTTTTGCTATCATCTAAATCAGAGGTGTCAAGCTCTAGGTCCTAAAAATTTCCCAGGGTGGAAAATAATTGGAATGTATTTGAAATGTTTAACAAAATGAAAAAAAATACAACATAGATAATGTTTTTTAAATAAATATGTGTCCCAAAGGGAATCTTCTCTATCCAGTTTGACACAACTAATATAAATTTTTCCCATAAAATGTAATCGACTGGGTAGCATACAGAATATTAATGAAAAGATCTGTGTGCTATAACTAAAAAAGAACAACCAAACAAAAAAAGTTTCTGATCTTGTCATGACCATTAATGTGTAATAGAACCTTGGAGAAGTCACAATTTCTCTGCCGAGTTTCACTTTATTCATTTTTAAAATGAGCTTAATAATCCTTTCCCTACTTTTCTCATGGGATTGTTAGGAAAGTTGATTGACAAAACTTTAGTGAAAACTCTTGGTAAAGTATAAAGCACTATATAGGTAAGATGTATTAAAAACAATAATAAGGATAATTCCGTATTATAAAATATAGGTTTATTTAATGTGCTTTCACATTCCCCTGTCATATTATTCCTGCATATATAAATTTTCCCTTGGTTTCTTTAATGATGCTCACAGTACCCATGCACTGAGAGAGGCCTTGTTCATGCATTTTTTGAGTGAAAAATATTTAAATTAGGGGTGTTTTAGATTAAGGATATGGGCTAAACAAAGTGAGAAAGTAAGATCTGATTGGGAATCTTAGAGTTTACGAAACAAGTTTAAATTAAAATGGAAGAACCTCTGATCCTGCTTTGCCTTATTAATGGCTTATACTCATTTTCTCAACCCAGCAATTTTAATTAGAACTGGGCACAACTAGGGATACTCACTTTTACCCATGCAGGTAATTGGCAATCTAGCTAGCCAATTACCTTCAAAATATTGGAATAGTAGACCCTTGATCCAAAATATTTTAAAGTTACTGTGCTCTGGAAAATCACCTTAAAGGAGGATTTTTGCAAAAATTATAATCAGGTAGTTCGAATGACTGTTTCTTTTTTTCCCTCCACATATCCATCTGATACATACCATCTGTCAGATCATGCTGGGTTTCCTCTATCAACCTTCAGTGCCTCATGAAAGAGAGGCAGAGGTTTTGAAGGATCTTATTTCTCATGAAATGTTTCCTGAAAACGTAAAAATGTTTGCCTGGGTCTGAATTCCTCTTGCACACAATTTATACTCTGAATCTTTTGACAGGCTCAGAGAATCTTAGATCTAGAGCTTGAAGAAACCATGGAAATAATTTTTTTCAACATTTTTATTTTGCAGATGAGGAAACTAAGGCTCAGAGTGGCTAGATGAATTACTCAAGGTTACGGAAGTTGTAGAAATATGATTTGAAATCAGAGCATGTGGGTGCAAGTTCTATGCTCTTTACTCTGCCCTATGGGGTGAGAGGAGTCTCTCAGGATAAGCATCAAGTAGGAAGGCCGAATTTATAATCTCAAATATAATCATGTATATGTTTGAATGGTTCAAAATCGCAAGGTATGAGAGATTCTCTAAGTAGAAAACAACAAAAAATTTATTTAGGCCCCACCGCAGCAGATCTGTGAACCAGCCTCCCCATTCTGACATTTTGACAAAAAGACTCCAGGCCCAGAAAGCCCACCTCACAAGAGTAACCAGAAGGCCACAGAAAAACAAGATAGTATTTAGCCAAATCATTTTTACTGGCCTCAAGTCCTTGCTCACACTCCTGGGTCTACACATGGGTCAGCTCTGCTTCTGCAGCTTCCTGCTTCCACAGCTTCCTGCCTGCGCAGCTTCCTGCTTCCACAGCTTCCGCTTCCACTGTAGTTGTCTCTTGCCTCACCTTTCCTCGCAGCCGAGCTTCTGGCATTCTCAAGCCCCACCTCAATGACCAGAGACCATTGGTTCCTGAGTTGGCCCCTCTTAAGTCATCAATCTACACCCACACATGTTTCACACCTGATAGGGCTTTGGGCCTGGGGCTTAGCACTTAACAGCTGAAAGTACTTTCACTCAAAGTAAACAAAAGCCATGCTAAGGAGACAATTTTGCTTAACAACACAGCTCTGTAGTTTAGGGGCTTTCTAAATTTTTGCATGATATATGAGGACCAGATTATAGAGCATTTCTGGAATAAATGACCTCTTGGAGTGCCCTAACTGAACATCATTAGTCTGATATATCATTAAGAGACAGGGTAAACTTTTAAGACTGTGTTGGTACTTAAAGGGGAAAAAATATTTAAAAAAATATTTCTTATGAGTATTAGTGATGTTTGTGACTTGTCTATAACTTGCAAGGCTTAGTGGTAGGTACTTTTGAAAATATGTCAAAGAATGCAGCCCCTGCTTTGGATCTAATCAATTGAAATGGATAACAATGTAAATGTGTAAAAGCCAGTAATAATACTCAATCTAATACTGATTTATAATAAATCCCAATCTATTCTGCAGATATGGCTGGTACTCCTGTTCCTGGAGGGCAACACTGTATCTACCCAAACAAACAGTCTTTCTTTGAGGAAGAAAAAAAAAGGCACTTATTAAGCACCTGTTTTTTTAACTATCAGTATCAATGTGCTAGGTACTGTACTAAATGCTTTACATTTTTTATCTCATTTGATCCTCACAGTCACTCTGTGAGGTAGGTTCTGTTATTATCCCCAATTTATAGCTGAAGAAACTGAAGCAGAAAGAGGTTGAGTGACTTGCTTGGGCTCACTCCCTGTTAGATGTCAGATTTTAACTTAGGCAGGTCTTCTAACTCGAGGCTTGATATCCTATTCACTCTCTTACCTACCTGCATCTACTTTTGAGAGCAAGAATCATGCCTTTTAGTAATTTATAACCCTCATAATGTATAACTGAGGATTCTTCATGTAGAAGACATTGAATACAATTAATTATAGGTGGTAATCTGTATAGAAAGTGACGTATTATTATTACTACATATTATAACTTTGTTCCAATGACCAATCAAAGTGTGGAGATGATCTCAAGTTCTCGAAATCTATTTTAAAGAGCTCAATTCTGCAAATTCTATTATTCTGGAAAGACTAGGTACAGACCAACATACTGTATATGATTTTTAAGTTCTAGCTTAATGTGGAAAAGCCGTCTTCAATAGACAGAGACCCTAGTGAATCAGCTTTTAGCTTTCAGGACCCATAAAATGAAGAAAATTACAAAATAACCTTCAATCCTGTGTGTGCCACATTTCCTTCTGCTGTAATAGTGGAAGATTTCTAGGATAGCAGGGCAAAAGATACTAAAGATAAATGTCCATAGTTTTACTTTGTTTTGCTTTTATTTTCACTTACTTTACTTATATACAACTGTATTTATTCCAAACAAGGACTCCGATAGAGTTTTTATTTCTCAGTTTTTGGGAACAATTTCCATAGTTTTGGTACTAATGGTATTTCTATAGTAGTAATACTAATTATTCTTTAAAAGTTTGATAGAATTCTCTCATAAACCCATCTGGACCAAAAAACGCTTTCCTCTACCCTACCATATACACTTTCTTAGTTCCATAGCTGTAACAACAATACTACTTGCCGCTACTGCGACTGTGTAAGGCCAATAACACCATCACATTGAAAGGCTGCTAGCATAGGTTTTTTGATCTGCTTTAAGGGGTTTACAGTCTCACTGAATGCATACATTCACTTCCCACTTAGTTCAGGTGAAAAAGTCAGCACCCTGCACTTCAGAGCAAATACAAATAGAAATTATAAACAGAGAAAATAACACAAATCAATAGACAGGCTTTTGTCTGACCATAGCAATACATACATAGTTACCAGAGAGAGAAGCAGCAACATCTAGGTTTTCAAAGCTGGGGTGAGGGAAGCTCCTTAATGACTGTGCAGAGTCTCTGCACCAACACTCTTCCAATTAGTGTGCCCCAAACAAAATGCTAACCTTAGAGTGTATAAATATATACACTTCTTCAGGGTCAGAGTGCTTTCACACCTCTCAAGGGTTTCACACCTTCCTAGGACTCCACATCTCTTGAGGGTTTTACACACCTCTCCTGACCTAACTAACAAAAGGGTGTGGGCCTTCTTACAAACAAAGGCAAGAGTCAATCAAAGGCACTTGATTGCCCCAGTGCTTAGAAGCACTCCAAAACAAAACAGAACAAAAAGTCCCACTTTGCTTGCCCTTACAATAGCCTCTTCTATTTCTTTTTCTAAAATTGAATAATTTGAGATTTCTAGTTGGTCTTCTGTGAGTTAGGCTATTTCATATTTTGAGGAAATGTATATATTTCTTGTTCTCTATTTTAGTATTACATAATTGTACATAGTAAATCTTAAAATTCTTTTTATTTCTCCTGGTTTTGTTGTGATTTTTACCACATTCACTTTCAATTTTGTTGATTTAACTTTGTACTATCTTCTTTTAAATCGGATTGGCTGTTTTAGCTTTATCATTTCTGTAATCTTTTTGCTTTACAATTTATTTCTCCTCTAATTTTAATATCTCGTGTTATTTTTGGTTTGTTTATTTGTTGACTTTCTAAATTTTGAAAATGCATATTCACTTCCTTAAAACTTTCCTTTTCCTATATGGCTTATTTATGCTTTTAAGAATATGATTATTCTCTTCAAGACTGCTTTAGCTTCATCTTAGAAATTCAGGTACATATTTTCATCATTTTTATTGTCTTTCATAGAATGATCAATTGTTTATGTCAGATTTTCTAAGATTTGAATAATAATTCATCATTTGAATTTGTGTCTATGGTTTATACACTCTGACCTGATTAGTTTTTATTTAAAGGTTCATTTTTCTCTATATTGACATGCTTACTGGGTCTGTCTTTTTACATTTATTTGAAATATCTCTGTGCCTTAATGTGTGGATAGTTTTTCAAAAAAGTTCTATGTGATACTTAAAAATAATAGTAATAATAATAAAGAATTCTTAGTTCCATTTGCCATAAATCTTTTAATTCTAGTTTCTCCAGCTATTTGTTCAATTCTGTGGCATGTGTGTTTTTATTTCTGTTGGCATTTGTCCAAAATTGGGAGCGCTACATCAAAATATTCAAATGTTATCAGGTAAATAGGTAAATTTTTTCTTTGTGAATTTAGATGTCAAAGCAGTGGAACATATATCTTTAATAATTACATTAATTTGCTATGTATAATTCTTTGCAGCATCATATAATTTTATTGCTATTCTCAAATTATTATACATTTTTTTGTTTGTGCTCTGTCAGATAATTTATTTGAAATGCTTGCTTTTCAGCTCTTTTCTGGGAATAAAGAATTAGAAGTTGAGAAGATTTCCATCAATTGGGGAATGGCTGAACAGGTTGTGGAATGTGATTACGACAGAATACTATTGTACTATAAGAAATGATGAGCAGAATTCTCTCAGAAAAACCTGGAAACACTTGCAATGGGCTGAGGCAAAGTGAAATGTTATGTGTAAAAAGCAAGAGCAATATTGTGTGATGATCAGCTGTGAATGACTTAGCTATTCTTAGCACACAATAAACCAAGACAATTCTGAAGGAATCATGCTGAAAAATGCTATCCATTGCCAGAGAAAGAGCTGATAGTGTTTGAATCCAGAATGGAGAATTTTTTCTTTACTTTAGTTTTTCTTAAGTATTTTTTTCTTATCTTTGTTTTCTTTCACAACATGACTATTATAAATATGTTTTATATGACTATATGTGTATGATCTTTATCTATTTCATTGCCTTTTCAATGAGGGGGAAAGGAGGAAGGGAGAAAATTTGGAACTCAAAGTTTTTAAAACAAATATTAAAAATTGTTTTTACATGTAACTGGGGAAAAATAAAATACTAAATAAAAGATTAAAAAAGAAATGCCTCTTTTTTGGATTGACCCGATACATAGCATGTCTTTGGTTTTTATTTTTTCTTTTATGCAAAAGATTCTGAATTGTTTTCTTTTTTGATGCCACTCTCTTTCGTGAATTCTTTAAATCATTCACATAAAGTTTTGTTAGATATATTTATAGTTTCCTCAATCCATATTTTTTTTTGAATTGTGATTTTTTGGTTTTACTTTCTCTTTTGAAGAGGGTACTTTGTTCCTACAATTTTTTTCTTAATTTGCCTTAAGTCAAAGGGTTTTCTTCTTATTACTCTTTTTCTTGTTTCATATTTTATATTTTCCCAATTTCATGTAAAAAGAATTTTAACATTCTTTTCTTTTTCAAATTTTGAGTTCCAAATTTTCAGTTTCCCAGTAATTTTTGTCAACTAATGAGGTTCCCCCCACACCCAGAAACTGGAGTTTTTGCATTTATCAAACAGTAGCTTACTATAGTCATTGACTGTGTCTTGTGTACCTAATGTATTCCACTGATGCACCACTCTATTTCTTAGCCAGTACCGAATAGTTTTGTTGATTGCTGTTTCATAATATAGCTGGTACAGCTACTCTACTATCCTTTGCACTTTTTTTTTTATTAATTCTGTTAATATTCTTGACTTTTGGTTCTTCCAGATGAATGTTGTTATTATTTTTCTTAGCTCTATAAAATACATTTTTGGTAGTTTAATTGGTATGGCACTGAAAAAGTGAATTAATTTAGGTAAAATTGTCATTTTTATTAAATTAGCTCAGACTACCCATGACAATTTTTTTTCAGTTCTTTCAGCAATTTTCTCATTCTTTAGATCTGACTTTATTTGTGTAAAAAGTATTTTATCATTCTATTTATATAGTTCCTGAGTTTGAGGTAGACTCTCAAATGTTTTATGTTGTCTACACTAACTTTAAATGGAATTTCTCTATCTCTTGGTACTGGACTTTTTTTTAGACATATATAAATACCAATGATTTGTGTGGGTTTATTTTATATCCTGCAACTTTGCTAAAGTTTTAATTATTTCATGTAGGTTTTTAATTGATTCTCTAGGATTCTGTAAGTATATCATCATATAATTTGCAAAGGGTGACAGTTTTATTTCCTCATTACCTATTCTAATTCCTTCTATTTCTTTTTCTCCTCATATTGCTAAAGCTAATATTTCTAGTATGAAATTGAATAATAGTGGTGCTAATAGGCTTCCTTTTTTCTCCCCTAATATTACTGGGACAGCTTTTAGCTTATCCCCATTGCGTATAATGCTTGCTTATGGTTTTTGGTAGACACTACTTAACATTTTAAGGAAAACTCCATTTATTCCTATGCTCTCTAGTGTTTTTAATAGGATTCATATTTGGTCAAAAAGTTTTTCCTTCCTCTACTGAGATAATTATATAATTTCTGATAGTTTTGTTGATATGGTCAAATATTCTGATAGTTTTCCCAATATTGAACCAGCCCTTCATTCCTTGTATAAATTCCACTTGGTCATAGTGTATTATCTGGGTGAAAATTGCTGTAATCTCTTTGTTAATATTTTATTTAAAATTTCTGCATTAATATTCATTAGGGAAATTGGTCTATATATTTTTTCCTCTGTTTTGGCTCTTTGTGGTTTGGGTATCAGCACTATATTTGTGTCATAAAAGAATTTGGTAGGACTCCTCTTCACCATTTTTTCTAGATACTTTATATAGTACTAGACTAATTTGTTCTTTAAATGTTTGGTAGAATTCACTTGTAAATCACTCTGGCCCTGGAGATTTTTTCTAAGGGAGTTCATTGATGGCTTGTTGAATTTCTTTTTCTAAAATGGGGTTAAGCATTTTATTTTCTCTTCTGTTAATCTGGACAATTTATATTTTCATAAATATTCATAAATTTCACTTAGAATGTCAGATTTATTGACACACAGTTGGGCAAAATAGCTCCTAATTATTGCTTTAGTTTCTTCTTCAGTCATGGTTAATTTCACCCTTTTCATTTTTAATACAGGTAATTTAGTTTTCTTCCTTTTTAAAAAAAAAACAAATTAGCCAAAGGTTTATTTATTTTCTTGGTTTATTCATAAAACCAGCTCTTAGTTTTATTTATTGGTTCAACAGTTTTCTTTATTTCAATTTGGTTAATCTCTCTTTTGATTTTCAGAATTTCTAATTTGGTATTTAATTGGGGATTTTTAATTAGTTCTTTTTTTCTACCTTTTTTAGTTGCATGCCCAATTCATTGATCTCCTCTTTCTCTATTTTGTTCACATAAGCATTTAGAGATATAAGATTTTCCATAAGATTTCCCCAAAGGACTGCTTTAGTTACATCCCATAAGTTTTGGTATGTTGTCTTATTATTGTCATTCTCTTTGATGAAATTATTGATTGTTTCTATAATTTGTTGTTCAACCCACTTGTTCTTTAAGATTAGCCTATTTAGTTTCTAATCAATTTTATAGCCCTTTATTAAATGTAATTTTTATGGCATCATGATATGAAAAGGACACATTTAATATTTCTGCCTTTCTGTATTTGATTGGGAGATTTTTATGTCCTAATACATGGTCAGTTTTCCTGTATGTGACATGTAACACTGAGAAAAAGGTATATTCCTCTCTATCCCCATTCACTTTTCTCCAGAGGACTAACATATCAAACATCCAAAATTCTATTCAACTCCTTAACCGCTTTCTTCTTTATTTTGTGTTTAGATTTATCTACTTCTGAGAGAGGGGAGTTGAGGTCCCCCACTAGTATTGTTTTGCTGTCTATTTCTTCTTCTAACTCACTTAACTTCTCCTCTAAGACTATAGATGCTATACCACTTGGTACATAGTTATTTACTATTGATATTACTTCATGGTCTATGGAACCTTTTAGCAAGATGTAGTTTCCTTCCTTATGTCTTTCAATTAGATCTATTTTTGGTTTTGCTTCATCTGAGATCATTCAGGATTGCTACCTCTGCTCTTTTTTTTTTTTTTACTTCAGTTGAAGCATAGCGTGGTCTGCTGTAGCCTTTTACCTTTGCTCCACTTATATCTCTGCTTCAAATGTGTTTCTTGTAAACAACTTGTACAATTGGTTTTTTAATCCACTCTGCTATCCATTTCCATTTTATAGGAGAGTTCACCCCATTTATATTCACTGTTATGATTTCTAACTGCATATTTCCATCTATGCTATTCTCTCCTCCCCATTTATGCTTTTTTCCTCTTCTTTCACTGTGTCCCTCCTCACCAGTGTTTTCCTTCTCACTACTTCCTCCTTTAATCTGCCCTCCTTTCTTTTAGATCCCCTCCCTTTTCTTTCCCTATTTCCCCTCCTACTTTCCTAGAGGATAAGATAAATTTCTGTAACCAAGTAAATGTGTATGTCATTCCCTCTTTGAGTCAAATATGAAAAAAGTAAACTTCAAACAACACTCATCCCTCTTCCTTTTTCCCTCTCCTGTGATAGGTCTTTTGTACCTCCTCATTTGATGTAATTTACCATATCCTACCTCCCCCTTTCCTCTCCTCTCAGTACAATTCTTTTTTTAACTCTCAATTTTTTTTATGTCATTACATCAAAGTAATATTATACCACACTCTCTGTCTATGTATACCCCTTTTAACTGCTCTAATAAAGGTACAATTCTCAAGAATTATACGTATCATCTAACTATGTAGGGATTGAATAACGTGTTTTTTTTTTTGTTTCTTGTTTACTTTTTTTATGCTTCTCTTGAGTATTGTATTTGATTATTGAATTTCCTATTCAGTTCTGTTCTTTTCATCAGGAAAATTTGAAAGTCCCTTATTTCACTGAATGACCATCTTTTCACCTGAAAGTTTATGCTCCATTTTGCTTGGTAGTTGATTCTTGGTTGTAATCCAGGATCCTTTGCCTTTCAGAATATCATAGCCCTCTGATCTTTTAAGTTAGAACCTGCTAAATGCTGTGCAATCCTGACTGTGGCTCATTGATATTTGGATTGTTTCTTTCTGGCTACTTGCAGTATTTTCTACTTAACCTGAGAATTCTGGAATTTGGAAACCATATTCCTTGGAGTTTTCATTTTGGGATCTCTCTCAGGAGGTGATCAGTGGATTCTTTCAAAGACTACTTCACCTTCTGGTTTTAGGATATCAGGGCAGATTTCTTGATAATTTCTTGAAAGATGCTGTGCAGGCTCTTTTTTTGATCATGGCTTTCAGGTAGTTCAGTAATTCTTGTTTTTCCAATTTTTCCAATATTTTTCCATTTTCTTACATTTTATCATTCTTTTAATTTTGTTTAATTCTTTTTTTAATTTTTTTAATTTATTTTTAATATGTTTAGTTTTCAGCATTGATTTTCACATGCGTTTGAATTACAGATTTTCTCCCCATTTCCACCCCCCCC
>JAQQSZ010012890.1:0-11897 GCA_028646595.1 Phalanger gymnotis | reverse complement strand
TGTTTGTGGGTTGTGAGGTCTGGTACATGCCACAGCTCAGTAATTCGGCATGCTAGGGCCCTCTCCACTCCACTCCTGGTCAGCTCGGTCCGCGGTCTACGGCGGTTGCCGCGCCGCGCGCCCTGGGCTCTGCTTGGCTCAGCTCCGCTCCCCTCAGCTGGGAGCTGGGAGTTCCGTGCGGGACAGACCTTACCCCGAGACCATCCAGGCTGTCCTGGGCTGGAGCCCTGCTTCCCTCTGCCGCTTTGTGGGTTCTGAAGTTCTAGAATTGGTTCAGAGCCATTTTTTTATAGGTTTTTGGAGGGACTTGGTGGGGAGCTCATGCCAGTTACTGCTTTCCAGTCGCCATCTTGGCTCCGCCCCCCACAATTGCTTTTTCAATAGAAAAAGGATTCAAGAATAATTTCAATATTGAATTTGTCCTATTTGTTGTAAATTTTCATTTTTCAAAAACAATTCTGGATTCTTAGGCTGTATCTTCTTATTTCCTCCCTGTATGTATTCAATATGCACATTGAATAGTTCCATGAGGACTATTGTCCCCCATGTGAGAGTTAATCCACCCAACTTATGATAATACTATAATTTTAGTCACTGAAGATCATAGAATCAACTAGTATGCCTGAATATGAATTTGAAATTTTGCTTTTCCATCTTTCGATCTATTGATATCAATTTGTTCCCATTAAAAACAAATTGTACTTAATGTTAACTATATGTTATAGATAGTTAACTATGATGTTATTTATAAAGAGAATTACCGCAAAATTAATTCTCTTTTCAAATAAATTTTTCAAATTATTTTCCAGTGTAATTCTATTGTAATCCTCCATTAGAGGCCAAACCCATAATTAAACATTTCCTTCAACAGAGTGAAGGACAAGTGGAAACTAGGTGAATAGAGTGCTGGACTTGGAGTCAGGAACACATGAGTTCAAATTCAACCTCTGACACTTAATAGCTATATGATTCTTGGTGAATTACTTCATTTCCATCTGCTCATTTTCCTTATCTGTAAAGTGGCAATAATAATAGCATTTATCACTCATAATTACTCTAAGGATTTGTTGATTCTATTAATTAAACACTGATTAAAAATGATCATATACTTCATCAACAGACATAATTTTTATTACGAGTTTGTTGATCAAGGGTCTAATCTTCAATATGTGGAAATCTCAAAGATCAAAATGTTAAACAACTATAATCATAGAATATTCCAAAATTATTTATTTATTAATTCATCAAGTGTACATTAAATGGCTTTGGGGCTAATGTGATAAAAATTTCCCTGCCCATTCAATAGGCCCCAGGTGGAGCTAGGTAAGGAAAGCTTGTAGGCAGGCCCACACCCTTTTGCTATTAGGTGCTAAGCCCCAGGCCTACACAGGGCATATATAACCTGTGAGTAGCTGCTAAGCTCAGACTAGAGAGCTGAGGAGACAAGAGAGCAGTGAAAAAGACAGAAATTCAAGGAGAGAAGTGCAAGAGAGAGAATCGGAGGGGCTCTGAGAATAACAAGAGCTTTCAGAACTGCTGGAGGAGAGGACACAGGCAAGTGGAAACTTATGATTTGTGAATGAGTGTTTACAGGAAGGCCCTAGCAGAAGGGTAGGTTACAGAATGGCTCGGCTCTTTGCTGTGATGCTGTGTTTTAATCTCCTTGCTGTTACAAACTTACTGGTTTTGGGATATAATTACTGCTATGTCACAACATTGGGGTTATTGGTTTTGGGATTTGATCCTCTGGTGTCTGAATAAATGTTTTACTTCTCCTGGTTTCTATATAGAGAGTCTCTTATACTTTGTGATTTAAAACTTTAAAGGCACATTCATGGTCACCATCCATATTGTGAACTTTGCCTTACTGATATAGTGCCTAACATGAGAGAGACATTAATTTACTGTCCTTAATGAGGGAGATATAAGGACCAAGAAAAAAAAAAAAGTTCTTTCTTGTATGGAGCTTATATACTGCTGATTAAGCTTATATACTGCTGATGATAATAATTGTTCATATTTAGTTAGAACAGCATTATATACAAATAAATGTCCTTATATTAGCCCTGTAAAGTACGTGTTACAAGTACATCTTTCCATTTTAAAGCAGAGCCACTGACCCAGGCTGAGTTGCCTATGATCACATATCTAGAAAGTGTCAGAATCAGGAGTAAAATAAAAAGACAAATACTCTTTCTATTATTCCATGGGATCTTCTCAAACATATTAGAATATACCAGCAGGAGAGTATCTAAAGTCTTTAGTCCGCACCATTCATTTTATTTTTCCCTATTAAGTTGGCAGAGGTATGTGGATGAGGAGGCATAAAAAGCCCTCAAATGGGAAACTCCACAGGGCCAAAAGAAAAAAAGAAATTCTGATCACAGTTCTATGTTGTAATAAAGTTATATCAAGTTAAAGAATAATAGACCCCAACAGTTGAAGGATGGAGCAAGCCTTCCAATTGAGATAATAGCAATGAAGGACTTTTCTGGAGTTACTACTGAAACCAGCAGGATGAGTGACAGTGTGATGGCATCAGGGACCAGCAGCCATGACAAGATCTCTGAGATCACACAATCAGAGATGAATGCACAGTGTCAAGATCTAAGAGCCCTGAGAATAAAAGAAACTAGATTGAGAGAGCCAAATCTCAGAAGAAGTAAAGCTTTTTGTCAGTAAAATAAGAAGAGGAGACTGAGTGAGAACAATTGCTGGGTAACAATGTTTCCAGTTTACAGAGATGCTCTCTGGCCACAGGTAAAATGCAGGCAGCTGGATTCATAGGACCTTTTATATGTTAAAAAGAGTAGGTCTTTAGTATTTTCAAAAGCATGGTCTTTCCTTTTTACATTTTTAAAGCTAAAATTGATAGGCAATTTGAAACCACTGGGAATCACAATTTCAAACTTAATAAAAAAAAACTTACCTCTTATAAAGGCACAAAACAAAATAGAGAACTCAACCTGACATTGGTCTCATTTCAACAACAGATTTTTCAGATGTGTCATTAAAGTTGAACATTTTACTCTAAATCTTCACAGAAGTACATTTCCTTATGATAAAAATTTGATATTTCTAGTGATTACTGAAATTTGATTTGAATTTGGTTATGTCAAATTTTAGTAAGCAAAGATAATCATAGTTAAATAGCTTTAAAAATTAATAATAGTATGAAGCATCAGAACATGCTAAAGTGCATTAGTTTAAAAAACAGACATTCATTTAAGTAGTAAGGGCTCAGAGAAAAAAAAATTAGTGAAGAAATCTGAAATTTGCCTTCATTGTATTTCTGAGATGTGTATGCTTATGGCAAAATCAGAGGTTTCGCTATTCAAATCCATTATAATAAGGCCTTGTGTATCATAGCTTTATGTAAACCTGAGCAAGTCACTTAACCTCTGTCTCAGTTTACTCAATTATAAAATGTGGATAATAATTTAACATCTACCTATCAGCATTGTTATGCAGATTTAATGCAATATTTGTAAAGTGCTTTACATAGTATCTGCCATATCTTGGGTACTATAAAAATACTTATTTCCTTCTTTATCTCCTTTCTGCTAGACTGCATTGCTTCTTCAGGAAATTGAATTGACATGCATATGTATGTATATGTGTGTGCATGTATGTATTTATGTATGTATCTATGTGTACATAAAAGAAAAAGTGTTATACCTTTTCTGCTTTCACTTACTCCACAAATTCTTAATGGCTAGATATCTAAGTCCGTATCTATACCTGTATCTTGTTATCATTGTCTTCAGTAGAGAGTGAAACTAAAGAGAGTGGAAGGTAGAGACAACAAAAAAAAGAGGAGTAGGAATCGTGGCAAGATTAATGACACTTGTGTGAAAAGATATAGATGTAGGGAATGTATGTGGCCAGTGCACAGACTTGGAGAGTCAACTCATACCTCCAAAGCCAAGGGTGAAATGGATCTTTTGGTATTATAATTGCCCTATTCTCCCATGCTTATTTCAAGCATGAATTGTCTGCCAGGTCTCTAGTCTATGCCAAGTCTGTGGGCAGGCAGTATAATTTCTGCCAGGTGTTGCTTGTTGCTGTCCCCTATGATGCTGCTGGTTACTGCCAGGTATAGGTCAACTCAGCATGTAATTTTGAAGCATATTCTTTGCCCCCAGCTTTTTATTTCAGGCAGTTCTTAGCTGGACTGCTCTGGACAAAGTGTTGGCTCTGGCCTTTCTCTTTAATAGTAATTTAAAGTGCAGAGACTTGAGATATAATTTTTTTTTAGAAAAGCAAGGATCTCATATACTGACATCAGACTAAGGAAAAACCACTAGTTGATTCTCTTTTTTCCTCCATTGTTGTCTGTCCTTCATTTCCAAAGAGGACCAATGACATCAGGAAGGTAATATCTTGACTTGCAAGTGAACTGGATTTAAGTGAGACAGAGCTGTGCAAAGTCACCAACCTCACTCTCTCCTCCAGAGCTGTCTGGGTCCAGTGGCAAGACATAGACCAGGACAACTAGCGATGGCCCAGATGCAATGGGGAGCCTTGGCCTTTTTAAGTTAGCATGGTTCCCAGGTCTCAGTAGAAGCTGAGGGGCCTCTGAACAGTGGCGATATTAGGTATTCAGAAAAGATCCCTGTTCCTGGGAACCAAAGCCACAGAATAGTCAGCCAATTAATGAGCACCTAAAAGCTTTATGATTTTTCTTTTTTGCTTTAATTTATACCAGCTGTTTTCCAGGGGCAGGGTATCTATATTAAGCTTCAATCCTGAGCTGTCAAAACCAAAAGAAAGCCATCAGAGGATGCACGGGGTCTGAAGTTGGGGAGTGGGGTGGGTCCTTCCAATCAGGAATGCCCAGAAACAAGCCAATCTCTGACTTCATGTCCAGCGCTTTGTCCAGTAAGACATGAGTACTTACTGTCACAGCTCCTACTATAATGGAAAGACAGTGTGTCTATTGTATATTGTCCAAGGTCCAGTCTGTCTAATTATATAAATTAGTATTACCAAAAGATTGGCCATAATGCGACAACTTTTTCAGTCACCGTGATTTTAAATGGTGAAGTGCTAAGTTATAAAAGAAGTCTTAATCAGGAGTATCCTAGCCACTAAATTCATTGATCCTTGAAGACTTGTACCATTATACACTACCATGTATCAGCATTACACTCTATATATAGTTGAGTGATTTTTGAAGTAACAAAATGTAGAGCACAGTAGAATTGAAGACCTGTAATGCCCCTCAGTAGTCATCTAGACCAACCCAGAACTCAATAAGAATCCAGTCTACCAAGTGGTCATGAAACCTTTGCTCAAATAATTCAACTAAAGGGGATGATATTATTTGCCATGACTGCCCATTTAATTTTAGTTTAGCATAAATTGTTATTTGGTATTTTGTTACATCAGCCCTGAAATTCCAACTTTTGCATCCTCTTTCTATTACTTTGAGCTTTGCCTTCTAGTAAAAAGAAAAAATCTAATCCCTTTACGATATAGCCCCATCACCTGCTTAGAGATAACAATCACCCTAAGTCTTTTCTTCTCCAGATTAATATCATTCATTTCTTCAAATTATCCTCAGATGGCATGAACTGAAGGTCTTAGACCACCATGGTTGCTCTTCTCTAAACATACTCGACTTTTAATGATTTTCCCATATGCTTAGAACTATGTATGTTACTCAACCTGTAACCCAACCAGAAAAGAGCCATGTCAGGCTTTCATGTCCCTAGTCTTATATATTATACCTTTCAATTCAGCCTAGGTTCACATTTATTTATTTTTATTCCATTCTACACTATTCACTTATATTAAGTTAAACCCACAAGATACACAATATAATTCTTAGCTGTGTACATCTGGAAACCCCACTTAAACTTAGTTTCCCCTTCTGTAAAATGGGATAATAATTGTGCCTACCTCCCA
This sequence comes from Phalanger gymnotis, assembly GCA_028646595.1. Classification (NCBI taxonomy): domain Eukaryota; kingdom Metazoa; phylum Chordata; class Mammalia; order Diprotodontia; family Phalangeridae; genus Phalanger; species Phalanger gymnotis. Next base: position 5,987 of record JAQQSZ010012890.1, on the reverse strand, counting down.
GGGTTACTGCGCGGATAAAATGAAATAAGGTTTGTAAAGGACTTAGCACAGTGCCTGGTACAGAGCAGGCAACATACGTGTTAATTAATACTACTAGTACTACTACTGGTGTTGTCCACACTGCTGCTACTAGTACTATTGCTAACTGAGAGCAAATGACAAGCATGGGGGCCAGAGCACATAGAAGACAATCATCATATAGGCAATCATCAATTCCACATGGGAGCTAAGTCAAGGAAATAATCCCCCTTTGCAAGCAAACAAGGCCTCTCTTATTTTCTCAACAAGCTTTTCAAGTCATGGCCCTTTCAATTCTGACCGTAGCTACCTTTAGTATAAACTATTCCACTGAGAAGCAGTGAAAATTAGATAATTCAGACATTCTAAATAGTAAAACATTTACTGTGTGCTAGGAGAGGCAGTGAGTGGAGTAGTGAATTATCCCTGTGGAAAGAGGAATGCTGTTCTTTGGAAGATGTGATAGAAAACGTAGGCTCTCACTTTGGATTAAAAGTCTTCTTCGTGGTAAGCCTTTTCAAATTTTCTTAGATTTCTTAGATCTTTATCAAGTCATTCTTTTTTATCTTCATATCTTATTTTCCAGTCATGCCACCTCGCTATCTGCCCCTACCACTGTCCTGTTCCTCCCTACCTAGGTCAGTCCCATCCCCCATATTTATCCAGGCTTCAAATCTCAAGGGGGTATACTCAGAATTTGAACTGTCACCCTGGAGATATATCAATATTTTGCTTGGTAAATGAAAGAGCACAAACTCACTTATTCTACTCTATCTCAGCTCACAACATGACTCGGAACATTCACTTTAGGTCAACTCGGAACTCGTTTTTAACCCGGATGCACTACTTGTTGGCTCATCTGACTTCTCTATCATTCCCCAAAGTTAGGAACTTCTCCCTAATCCCTCTTCCCACTCCCAACATCCACATTCAACTTCACTTTCTATTTTGTTTTCAATTTCCTTTTGTATGTTGTCTTCCCCTATTAGATTATAAACTCCTTGAGTAAAGGGACTGTCTTCTTTAATAGTTTATTCCCAGTATGTGCACAATATCTGGCATATAATGATCACCTAATAAATGATTATTGACTGACTCACTATCTAGGTGGTCCCAGGGCCCTTTAATATCTGCCTTATCATCATGCCTTTACTCTTTTCTGCTTTCCCCCCTCTCTGCACAATATAATCACTTCAATAGTAGTTCAAAGCACTTAACTTTCCTATGGCTCCCTTTACCCACCCTAAGACTACATGAAATTTTTTTCCCTATAGAAAGTATGATCCTTGAGTACTGAGACTGTCTCACTTTTGTATTTGTAGCACTAGTGATTACCACAGAGCTGGATACACAGTAAGGGCTAAATATTTTCTTATTCATTTATTTATCTATACTCTCAAATTCCTTTTTCAGTCCCAGGTTATAACGCATTTCTAGACTTGTGTTATTTACTCATGAAAGGACTTCATGTTTCTGGTTTCTTAAATTTTCTGCATGCTGCTTCCAAGATATTCTATAATTTAATTGAAGTAACATGCTTTATGATTCTCAAATTGCTTAAATTGCCCATACTAGCAACTATAAATATTTCATCTTTCTACTTCAAACCATTCATGATCTCATCCATTAAAATGTAAACTCCTTTAAGTAAGGGAGTATTCCTTTTTTTCTTTTTTTTAATTTTTACTCTCTAGGACAGTACTTGGGATGTAAAAGGTGATTAACAAAATCTGTTTACATTCACTGAGTTGTTGTTATCCTTCCCCTGCCTCATTTCTGTTGTCTTCTGTACAGCTCAGTACCCTAGTCAGCTCAGCTCTCGCATTCATTAGATTTTGCTTTCCTTTCTTTGCCTCAACTCTTTTACTCACGATCTGATCAAAACAGATATAGGAATAGAAAGGGAAAGTTCAATGTCTGAAAAGACAATTTCTCTTCTTCAATATTGTCTCTGGGGCTGACCAATTTACAAATACTACAACAGTCCTAAAGTGCCTGGGATGGTAGCTTGTACCCAAAGGGTATTAGGAGAAAGATTAAGTAGACTAAAATTCCATCCACCTCTTCATGGTATGGAGGCGAATCCAGGTTTTTCAAAAGGTATATCAGAGGAGACCACTGGCCTTTGTCAATCCTAACGAACTAGAAAGGCTTGGAGTATAATCTTAGTAAAATCTTCTGTCCAAAGAATGGTCTAGCTCAGTTCATATAGACTTATTACCTAAAGGTAGACCATGAGGAACTGTATGAATCTATGTGCGTGCATACTTATATACACGTATAGACGTATATGTACACATACATACATACATGGAAGTGTTCATGTTTGCACACAATAGCACTAATTTTATAGGTGAGTAACATGGAAGTCAGAGAGGTTAAAGCATATACTTAAGAGTATACAGATATAGGTGGCCATAGATATAGGATGGTAAAGATTATAAGCCAGAATTAAAATCTCATCTTCTTGACTCCATGTCCTATATTCTAAGGCAAGGAAGAATTGCTATATGTACAGAGCTTTGGAAGTGGAAGAAGTACATAGCCCAGGTGAAATAACAGATATTTTGAAATCAGGAACCATGATTATCCAGGCAGTATGATTGCTCCCATTGAATCCCTTTTTCATATATATGACCTGTGCTAAATATAAAAGAAGCTAGATGAAATCACATAAATATCCTAACCCTGAGTGCTAAAGAATGAAATTTTTCTGCTCTTTACTTGTACTCAATGGGTAATGATGCAGCACTGATTATACACAAGAGCAAACCAGGGCTAAAAGAGCACAGCAAATGAGAACTGTAATACCATTCTAAGTGGATTCTATTCAGGCAGAATTGAAAGAGCACAGAATTAAGTGCTTTGCCATATTTTAGCTTTTCCTCTTCTTTTCCTTCTGCCTCTAAATCTGTCTCTTTTTTTCTTTTAAAGTTTACTTCCCTTTTCCATCACCATTCTTTCAAATAATGATAGAACTGCATGGTGAAAATCACGTCTAAAGAGACAGCGTTGGTGAAAAGAACAATGGCCTGGGAGTCAGGAGACCTAGGTTCTAGACCTGGCTCTGCCTTTAAATCACTATAACCCGGGGTGAGTCCCTTCAGCATTATGAGCTTCCATTTCCTTCTTTGCAAAATAAAGAGATTGGACAAGATACACTCAAAACAACATTCCTGCTCTAGCATTTCCTAGTGCTATGATGCTGTGAGTTAATGAATCACATGAAATATGCTCATTAGCTTTCTTACGAAACATTTTGTGGCAACTAAATAATAAATGCATTAGGATCTTAATAAGTGTTGTTTTTTTGATCAACCATTAGCCATTTCCCATTCCTTGGTCAAAAGTGAATAGGAGACTGCTATAACTAAATTCCATAGTTTTAGAAGATAATCTTAAAATAATACCATTCTGCGTTACTATAATTTCCCTGATATTCATGCCTTTAAAAACACACTAGTACTCATTATTTCGCAAGATTTAAGGAACACTATCTTATCTATAATATAATAGTATGCATAGCAAAATTAAGGACATTTTTACTAAATCTTTTTTTTTTTCTAAATGAGCCTTAATGATTGGTTAAAAGTGTATAAGATAAGTATATGTAGGGCAATGCTTATATTATAATATCACAAACAATATTCTTGAAGAAGAAATTTGATATCAAATCATATGATTTTGAGCTAGAGATAAATTTTAGAGGTCATCTACTTTACTCCTATTGTTTTTTTTTTAAAGCCTTAGTCCATGAGTAGACTTTCTTTTTTGTTTAAGCATTCTTTTTATTTATTTTTTTGAAGGGCAGAAGGTCAGGCAATTGGGATTAAGTGACTTGTCCAAGGTCACACAGCTAGTAAGTGTGTCAAGAGTCTGAGGCCAGATTTGAACTCAGGTCCTCTCTACTCCAGGGCCCATGCTCTACTCATTGTTCCACCTAGTGCCTCCCACTCCTATTGCTTTTTAAGGACTTATTAATTTCCTTATTACTCTCTTGTTAAAAGAGTATGAGTCTAGTGATTTTGTTTTCCTTCTCAAGTGAAATATGGATATGTTGATAAAAAAGTAGTCAAAATACAGGATCAGGAAAAGAAATCAATGAGTTTATAGCCATGTGTAACTTCTAGGAGATTATTCAGTCGGTAAACATTTATTAACTACCTAATATCGTGCCCCACCCCTGTCCCCTACCCTCCTGCTCCAAGAGGTTTTTAGTCTAATATAGGAGAAAATATATAAATATCTATGAACCAACAAAATGTATGCAGGATAAATTGGTAATGATCAATAGGGGTAAAAACACTAGGATTAAGTGGAATCAGGAAAGGCTTCTTAGAGAAGATGGGATTTTAGTTGGGACTTGAAGGAAGTCAGGGAAGCCAGGACACACAGAAGAGGAAGGCAGAGGATTCTAGGTCTAGAGGAATAGCCAAAAAAAATGCCCAGAGTTATGAGATGGACAGTCCTGTTCAAGGACTAGTAAAGAGGCCAGTACCTGTACTTCAGACTCCATGGGTATAAATAAGCTTTAAGAAGACTGAAAAGGTAGGCAGGTTATGAAGAGCTTTAAAAACTAAACAGAGAATTTTAAGCCACTATAGTTTATTGAATGGGGGAGGGGGATAGGTGACATATTCAGACCTGAACTTTTTTACAAGTTATACCTGAACAGGAGTCCCTTCTGCGGTAGCTTCAAGAAGTAGTCATGCAATAAATGCTTGAAGGTTTCCAAGTGCAAGGTACCAGATGCATGATGAGAAAGACCATGTCACTTTGGGTAAACTGTTTTTAATTTTTTTTTTAATTTATGGAATAAAATAAGCATTTCCATAATATAGTACAATTAAAAATGATTGCACATGAAACTGCAAATCTACTATGCACAACTTGGTATTCCTTTTCAAATAGGCAACAAAATTATCATGTAAATTTCTTTTTTTTTCTTCCCTCCCCCTAAAGCCCCTGCCCTACAGATGGCTGCCATTAGAAATATACATACACACACACTCTCTCTCTCTGTATATATATATATATATATATATATATATATATATATATATATAAAATATATACATACATATACTTATATAATATAATGCATATGCATGTGTGTATAAGTATAAAGTATACATAAGTGTGTACATATGTGTATGTATGTTTGTGTGTGTATATATGTGTATATATATGTACATATATATATATAATTCTATACAGTGATTTATCAGTTCTTTTTCTGGATTGAGATAATGTCTTCATATGTCTTTTAGAATTTGAGTATTTATAGTAGTCAAAATAACTTATTCGCTCAGAGTTGTTCTCAAAACATTAGTCCTATTACTATATACAATGTTATCTTGGTTCTGTTCATTTCACTCTTTCTTGTTTCATGCAAATCTTTCTATGTTTCTTTTTCTAAAATCATTGAGCTCATCATTTCTTATAGCACAATAGTATTCTATCACAATCATATAACACAACTTGCTCAGCATTCCCCAATTGATGGGTTTCCCTACAATTTCTAGTTCTTTGCCACCACAAAGAGCTGCTATAAATATTTTAGAACATACAGGTTCTTCTATTTTTTCTCTAATAATCTCTGGAAATAAATCAATTAGTGGTATTGCTGGGCCAAAGGGTATAACTAATTTCATTACTTTTTTTCTTACTGTTTTGCACTGTGTCCCAGTTTTTCCACATCCTCTCCAACATTTGTCACTCTCCTTTTCTATTATTTTAACCAGTTGGGTAGGTGTAAAATGATATCTCAAGGTTTCTTTAAGCTTTTTTTCTTTAATCAATAATTATTTGGAGATTTTTATGTGACTATAGTTTTAATTTCTTAATTGGAAAACTGCCTGTTCATGTCCTTTGGTCATTTACTCATTGGAGAATGACTCATAGTCTTATAGATATGACAAAATTCTTCATATATTTCAGATATGAGAACTTTATCTGATAAACCAACC
>JAQQSZ010012889.1:0-11897 GCA_028646595.1 Phalanger gymnotis | reverse complement strand
TGAGAGGTCTGGTGGATGCCACAGCTCAGTAATTCAGCATGTTAGGGCACTCTCGGCTCCCCTCCTGGTCTGTTCACGCCATGCGCGCTGGGCTCAGCTCTACTCCCCTCAGCTGGGGGCTGGGAGCTCCGTGTGGGACAGACCTTACCCAGAGACCATCCAGGCTGTCCTTGGCTGGGGCCCTGCTTCCCTCTGCCACTTTGTGGGTTCTGCAGCTCTAGAATTGGTTCAGAGCCATTGTTTTATAGGTTTTTGGAGGGACTTGGTGGGGAGCTCACGCCAGTCACTGCTTCCCAGCCGCCATCTTGGCTCCGCCCCCCGAATTAGTCTATTTTTAAGGTGTTATTTTCTTCAGTACTTTTTTCAGTCTCCTTTAGCAAGTCATTGACTTGTTTTTCATGATTTTCTTGCATCACTCTCATTTCTCTTCCCAATTTTTCCTCCACCTCTCTTACTTGCTTTTCCAAATCCATTTTGAGCTCGTCCATGGCCTGAGACCAGTTCATGTTTTTCTTGAAGGCTTTTGATGTAGGCTCTTTGACTTTGTTGACTTCTTCTGGCTGTATGTTTTGGTCTTCTTTGTTACCAAAGAAAGATTCCAAAGTCTGAGTCTGAATCTGAGTCCATTTTTGCTGCCTGTTCATGTTCCCAGCCAACTACTTGACTCTTGAGTTTTTGTCAAGGTATGACTGCTTGTAGACTAGAGAGTACTTTGTCCCAAGTTCTAGGGGCTGTGCTGCTGTTTTCAGAGCTACGTCTACACAGCAAGCTCTGCCACACCAGTTCTCCTCCTCCACCAAGAACTGCCAACCTGGACCTCGACCAAGATCCAAGCAGGTTTTGTACTCCTGCTCTGATCTACTCCTTAATTCTTCCCACCGGGTGGGCCTGGAGCTGGAAGCCACCGTAGCTGGAGCTCTGGAAGGAGCACCAGAGCTGTACCACTTCTTTGCTCCCCAGGGCTGAGGCTGACGGCACACTCGTTTCACTCTGATCCATCAGTTTTTCCACTAACCTGCTCTGTTGTCTTTGGTGTTTGTGCATTGAGAAGTCAATGACTCAGGGCCCTACTGCCTGTTCTGCCTGGCTCCCAGTCTGGTTGGTCCTTGTGTGGCCCACTCTGGGCTGTGCTTGGCTCCTTTCACAGCTCCATATGATAGACCCTTCCCAGTGACACTCCAGGCTTTCCTGGGCTGGAGCCTTGCTTCCCTCTGCTATTTCACGGGTTCTGTAGCTCCAGAATTTGTTAAGAGCTATTTTTACAGGTGTTTGGAGGCACCTGGGGGAGAGCTTAAGCAAGTCCCTGCTTTCAAGGAAGAAAACACATAAAAGGAGGTTGGGAATGAGAGAGTATAAGAAGGTACTGGAAGTAAGGGCAACACAATGGAGAAATCCAGAGGAGTGCAGTCTGATGGTGAGCTTCTCATCAATGGAAACATGCAAGTGAAGGCTGGATGACCACTTGTCAGGAATGTCTTAGAGGAGATTCTTGTTTGGACAAGATGGCTTCTTAGGTTCTTTTCCATCAGAGGTTTTGCTGTCAGGAACAGAGACAAGACTTGGATGATATAATTCTTTCATCTCTGACATCCCCACTCTAAGGACCTGCTGTGTCTTCATTGGTATCTCCAGATGTTGGCCACTTAATTCTCAGCCATCTTCTCATGTTATCCTTGCCACTGTCCCTTCTCCCCCTCCCCTGGTAATTTGGTAACCATAATCAAATGAATACTGCCATTGCTTATGAATGAATGAATAATTGATTGATTTATTGAATGAATGAAGCATTTATTAAGTGCTTACTATTTGTTAAGCTGGGAATAACAGTAGAAAAGTAAGATTCCCTAATCTTAAGGGGCTTACATGTGAGAAAGACAGATGAGGAAGGTTATAGCTACAAGTCAGATGGAAAGGTCCCATAGTCCTTAGGATGCTGCAGCAAAAAAGATGGTAGTGCCTCTTCTTCAATGTCATTTCAATATGACAAAAATTGTATAGATTTCTGATGTTGAATTATTTGACAATACTAAGGACTTTGGTGGCAAAAACTTTCTTTACCAGGTCTTCAGTAGCTCTGACTATAGCACTTGTGGGAGTAGTTGCCAGGCTGGATCTCCTGAGGGGTTACTTCCCAGGATGATGGCTGAGGACATTGGACTGGAAGTCTTGCTATTTCTAAGGGCCTTGGCCTCAAGGTCTTGGGCTATTTCCATCAGAGTCTGACTGGAGATGGGAAACAAGACAGTGGTGGTGGTGACTTGATTTGCCTGGCACATTCTACCTCCTGTCTCTCCTTTGGGGTGCCTCTTTCAACCAGATAGGTTGACTACGCTTGGTGTGGCATTTCGTTGGAAGTTGGTGGGGATGGCTGATTCCTTCTCAAAAAAATTGCTTCTCTAGATGATGGTGTTGCTGCTGCTTCCAGTATTACTGCTTCTCTCTATCTATTGGTAGAAGTTGGGCAGTAGCTATTTCTGATGGTAATGAGGAAGGCCCCTTCTCCACAATGATTTTTCCCCTCAATGATGGCTGTGGGAGCTGGGCTGGGAGCAGGTCTGGTGGTCTGGAGGGCACTGCTATTCTCAAGTCTCTTGGATTCAGAGTCCTGGGGTACAGCTATCAGGGATTGAGGGAGATGGTGGTCAAAGTTGTCATAGTGTTTTGATTTTCCTGGCACTTACTGCCTTCTGTCTCACCCTCAGGGTAACTTTGCTGTGTCAAGTAGGCCAGCCAGCCTATCCTGAGTATGTGAAGAGGGTGTACCAATCTTCTCTATCTTCTCTACTGATCCATTCACTATCTCTGTAACTTTCGAAACCAAAAGATGCTCACCTGGCCACCACTTCCCTATGTGTATTGTGAACTCCTTGAGGTCAATGGCTATCTTTGCTTTTGAATTAGCATGCGCAGGGCTTAACATGGAACTTTGAATGTAGTAAACACTAAACAAATGCTCATTCATTCATTCATTTCCAACCTTCATCTTATGACTTCAAGACCCAAGTTTTAAATGAAAACTTCCACCACTGAATGCATGCTGCACCCTCCTTTCAGAACTCCTACTGTATTAAGTCAGTAATGCCTTTTTTATTATTTTCAAGTGATTTCATCCTTTCTCTCAATCACATAGTCACCTCTATGGGTTGCTATGTAGAATCGTTTCAGTAAGTACCCGACTGGTGGTGACAACCCAAAAAAGTGGAGAGAGATCTGGAGTTGGAAGACCCAGGTTCTACCCTGGACTCTGCTATTTACTAGCCATATAGCCCTGAGCAAGTTGCTTTACATATGTGGACCTCAATTCTTTCATCTATAAAATGGATATACATTTTTTTGTGATTGACTCCACAGGTTTGCCTTGTGGAAAGTTCATCTGCAAACTGTAGGATGCTAGAATAGAAATATAATTTTGATGATGATGATGATGATGATGTGGATGTAATTAATCAACCAATAACCATTTATTAAGCACCTACTGTATGAAGCCATTTATAAATAACCGTTTATTAAGCACTTACTATGTTTGTGTTAGTTGCTCACTATACAAAGATAAAAATGAAATAATTATCACACAACATATTTAAACAGACCTTTAAGGTTTGCAAAGCACTTTACAAGCATTTGACAATTTGATATAAGTTCATTTTAGTATCACAATAATTGTGAGACAGGCATTTTGGGGCAGGGGATACGTTGGGAGGGAATAGCTTGGATTTATGATTTCATCAGTGGAGGGAACTCTTGGTATGTAAATTCCTTCCATTGATATAGATCAGCTATTCATCTGTAATTTAGAGTCTTAAAGGGTTACCTGAGGAAATTAAATGACTTATACATGCTTGGGCAGCTAGTATGTGTTAGAAATTGGACCTGGACCCAGAATCTCTGGGCTCTAAACCTTTTATCCACTATGACTGGCTGTCTCTTTTCTATCAAGGAACTATAGCACTTCCCAAACCATGTGCCTGAATACAGTGAAAAAGTCAAGTTCCTGCATCTTATGAGTCCTGCATAAAACAAAGTAGTGGACTTTTCCTTTTCAAGCCACTTATTCTTTCTTCGCCCTGGCATTCTATGTTCTAGAGTTCCTCCTGGCTCTGATATTCCATGATTACTATGATTCTAAGCAGGAGTTTGCATTGCATGTTCTCTTCTGGTTTACCCACAGACCAATGTGTCAGGCACATTATCTGGGATTAATTAGTTATAATGCTTTTAGGGCACTTTGGATGTGAGGCATACTTTATGTAGTACTAAGTGCTGGCTGAGGACTAGAGATGCTTGTTGCTTATTTGGTTTCCATTAAGAAGTACAGTGATTGGGGGAGCACATTCCTATTCAAGGAAATGCCTTTCTTTTGTGAATCCAGGCAAATTCTGGCCTATTTCTCTTGGCTTCACCACTCCTGGAAACACAAGGTCAATGTAGGTATCTCTATAACTCATGGTCATTTTGCTATGTGCTTGGAAATGATTTTTTTTAATAAAAAATCCTTCGCCAAGAACCTTCACAACATAGGAATCATTAGAAGTGGTAGACCAAAAACCATGTTCAATCTTGCTGAGGTCACAGGTGAACAAACAGCAGAGAGCTTCTGACTGGCATCCTGTCTACTGAGTTACAATTTTATTTATTGGAGAACAGCGTTTAAACTAATGTATCCTAGAGACAGAGAGGAGAGGAGGAGGAGGAACAGGGAGGCAGCCTCACTTGTTAAAATAATGATGACAACACAGACTATAATGACGTTACAGCTAGGAGAGGTCTTAGAGATCAATGAGTCCAAATCCACTCCATTTAACAGAAAAGGAAACTGAGTCTCAGTGAGAAAAATAATTGCCCAACATCATATAGGGAGTAAATGGAAGATACAGGACATAAAACTCATGACTGCTAGTCCAGTTTCCTTTCCAATCAATCAGTCAGTCAATAAACCAATAAGCATTTATTAACTGCCTGCTGCATGCTTGCATTGTGTTAGACACCAAAGAACCCAGTTTTCAAGGAACTAATAGTCTATTAGCAAAAATGACATGTGCACATTCAAGTAAATACATATTATATACAAAGTAAATGCAAAGTAATTTTTTTTTTTAGGATCGAGGTAGAGGGAGGCGTTTCTACTGGGGAGCTCAACAAAGTCTTCCTGGAGGAGATTGGCTGTAGCTGAACTTTGAAAGAAGCCAGGGATTTTGGAGGTGGAGGTCAAGAGAAATGACATTTCAGGCAAAGGGGGCAAGCTATTGCAAAGACAAAGATGTGAGAGATGGAATGTTGAAGATGGGGAATGATAACTATACTTCATTTCTCTCCCTGAATGGGTGGCCCTTCTTGGCTCAGTCGCCAATCACCTTTGATGCAGCTCTCCAGTTATGGGGGCCAATAAGAAAGGACTTCATTTTCCCAAATTTGAAATTCTTTAGAATTTCAGAGCACACATAAGACCCTAGAATCCTAGATTTAGAGCAGGGAGGGAATTTAGAAGTAATTTGGTCTGCTGTTTCACTTTTGATATTTCAGGGAATAAAAACACAGGAAGGTTAAATAATTTGCCTTGAGTTACACAGCTAGGTAAGTGTCCAAGGTGGGATTCAAACTCTGGTCTTCCTGACTCAAAGTCTAGCACTCTATTATCCACTCACTAAGCAATGGGAACCAATATAACACAACTTTTTGGGAGGTGTCCCAGGAAAACAGATTTGAGGTTTCACTTGTTCATTCTGTTATATGGGTACATACCAACACAAAGTACATAAAATATAGCCTTAGAGGGGAAGGTACTAGCATTTGGAGGTGGGATAGTATTAGGGAGAAACCAGAAAAGGCCCCATGCAGAAAAAGTGGCGCTTGAGCTGAGACTTGAAAAGTAACTAGATCTTCCAGGACAAAGTGAAAATAATTCCTTCCCTTGAGGTATTAATATTCTATCTGGGGAAATAACATGGAAACAAACTCAATGCAATACATACATATATATGTATAGACATACATATATAATATGTATATATTTTAAAATACATTTGTATGCGTGTGTTGTGTTTTGTGTATGTTGGTGTGTGTGTGTGGGGGGCAGTTCATATTGGAGATGGCACTCAGTCTGACTTTCGAAGGAAACTAGGGAATCCAAGAGGCAGAGATGAGGATGGGGGACGTTCTAGGCATGGGGGAGAGCCAGGGAAAAGTCAGAGACACAGGAGGAGATAGAATGTCATGTGTAAGGAAGGGAAAGAAGACCAACCAGTTTGGCCGGATTGCTAGAGTGTGGAAGTGGGGAACAATGTGGAAGAAGATTGGAAAGGGAGGACGGGGCCGAGTTATGAGGAGCTCTAAGCACCCGACAGAGGAGTATATACTTGACCTTGGCAGTAATAGAGACATTAAAGCTTATTGAAAGATCAGATTTTCACTTTAGGAAAATCCTTTTGGTGGCTTTGTAGAAAATGGATTGGGGAGGGATTGAGGCAAAGAAACCAATTAGGAAGCTGTTTCAGTAATCCAGGAAAAAGAGAATGAGGGACTGATCTAGACTAGTGATTTTATGGGTGGAATGAAGGGGATGGAAGGAAGAAATATTGTGGATGAAGAAATGATGAGATTTGGCACATTATTGGATATGTGAAGTGAGAGTAAGGAGCGGAGGGCGATTCTGAGGTTGGGAACTTGGGTGCCTGGAAAACTGGTGGTGCCATCAACCAAAATAGGAAAGTATGGAAGATGAGAGGGTTTTAGGAGAAGATATAATTGGGTTCTTTTGGACACATTGAATGTGAGTGGTTGCGGCACACCCTGTTTGAAATGTCCAATAGCCAGTAGGTGATAGGAACTTGGACACAGGAGAAAGGTCAGGATTGTATATGTAGATTTGGGAGTCATATGCAGGGAGGATGATAATTAAACCCTTGGGGATGAAGATGTCACCAAGTGAAAGGGTACAGAGTAAAGAAAGATGATAACTCAGTACAGATCTTCCGTGATACCAGTAATTAACGCTCATGACATATATAATGATCCAGCAAAGGAGACTGAGGAGCTGTCAGATAGATTGGAAGAGAACAACGTGAGAACAGTCTCCCAAAGACCCAAAATCGTGCATTAAGTACAGAGCCCCATGCCCCAATTGCAGCTATGGACTCCAGGCTTACTCCTTGTTAGGAGTTTAGCTTTAATTCAAGAGAAGCTCAATCACATAGGACTGACTGTATCTAATTTAAACAGACTTTAAAATGAAACTTCAAAGTGGCATTTAATTTGGGTTTAATAGCTATCATTGCCACCAGTATTCCAGGTATTAATGGTTTAAAGACACTTTGTGAAATTTAATTAATCCATCAAAGCAAACCACAGGCCTGAAGATGTAAGGGTTAAGTGATTTCAAGATGTTTCCCAATAAAAGGAATATACACACAACCAATAATACATATGTTTGAGGGGATATTTCCTGATGGTTTTTTTTCCTGCTATAATCTTGAAGAAACTTTTTCTTGCCAATCTCTGGCATTAATTCAATTCAACAAGTATTTATTAGCCTGAGCTAGTTGATGGGGATATAAGACATCAATAAAATAATTCTTGCCCTCAAGTAACTTACCCTCTATTTTGGGGAAGATGGTTTTGTTGTTCAGTGGTTTTCGTGACCCCATTTGGGGTTTTCTTGGCAAAGATCCTGGAGTGGTTTGCCATTTCCTCCTCTGGCTCATTTTACAGATGAGGAAACTGAGGCAAACAGGGTGAAGTGACTTGCCCAAGATCACACATAGTAAATGTCTCAGGCCAGATTTGAATTCAGGAAGATGAGTCTTTCTGACTCCAGTCTGGGTGCTCTGTCTACTGAGCCCCCAACCTTAATTGATTTTCTTCCCTTCTTTGCCCTTAAGCGGCCCTGGGGAAGAAAGTACATGCATCCAAATATAAGTGTACTAGAATACCCATTGGAGAATGGATCTATGATCTCAGAAGTTAAGTTGCTCTCTCTGATAATGATTACAACTTTGCTCTATCCATTTATCTTGTGCTGTTTTTGTCCTCCTGAAAGTCAAAATATGGAGTCCACTAATTTTTCCAGAGTTTTCTTTGCTTTCTTTGGACATTTTAAGGATACCAGGGGAGAATTTTGGCTGTCCATGTGTTATGCCCTGCTCTTGCCATGATACCAGATTAGGTTTTTTTTTCTTAAACATTTCCCATACTTTCCTCCGAGTCTTATTTGATGTGTGTTTGTGGTTAGGTGTTGCAGTCTGCTCATGCCCCATCCTTTTTTATCTTTGTAACATTTCTCCTGTAAGTCCACTTCTTTCCTCTCATGTGGCCACCACCATCATAGAATCACCTCTCACTTGAACTTTTCTAATAGCCTTCTAATTGATCTCCTTGTCTCGAGTCTCTTCTTCAAGTCTCTCAAGTCTCCAGCGCATTCTACACACAGTGATCTTTGTGGTCTAAAGCATAGGTCTGAACATGGCTCCCTCCACTCTACTCTCTTCAACTCCCAACTAATCAAAAAACTTCAAAGGCTCACATTTCCTCCAGGATTAAATATAAGGCCCTCTTTTGGGCATTTGAAGCCCCTTCCCAATCTGCTTCCTTGCTACCTTTATAATCTTCAGTTACGCTTTACTTCCTTCTTAGAACTTTAGGATCCATCCACACTGGTCTCCTTACTGTTGCTTACATAAGACGCTCCATCTTTCACGTGCATTAGCTGTGCTCCATCATTTCCCTCCCCTTTCACACCTTTCCTCCTCTCCTCTGCCTCCTGGCTTCTTTCAGGATTCAGATCAAATTTCAGATTCTTCTGGTCATGTTCTTTGTCCTCTCCCCACCCCAACTAGTGCCTTCCCTCTAAGATGACCTTCCATTTACACTGTATATATCTTGTCTGAACCTAGTTACTTATATGTTGTCTCCTCTATTAAAATGTAAACTCCTTGAGGAAACATACTGTTCTTGTCTTGCCTTGTGTCTCTAGAACTTAGCACAGCGTGTAGGCTTTATCAACTCTGTAACGATCTGCTTGGAGTCATGAGGTTCTGGGTTCAAGTTGTATGCCATACACTGGCTGTGTGACTCAGTGTCTGGACCTATTTATAGTTCTTGACAACTCTTTAAGACTACAAATAGCTTCAGAGAAGGTTCTAGTTTGAATTGGCCAAGGAAAATACTCTCTAGGAAATTTGTAAATTCATGTAATAATGGGGTTGGTTAAAAAACCCTCCATCTCTCTCTGTCTCTGTCTCTATCTATCTATCTATCTATCTATCTATCTATCTATCTATCTATCTATCTATCTATCTATCTCTCACTCTATCTATCTATCTATCTATCTATCTATCTATCTATCTATCTATCTATCTATCTATCTCTCTATCATCTATCACTATATAGATAGTGACTAGATGTGTGATTTCATGATATAAGGAACTTGCTCTACTAATGCAGATATAAACATAATTTGAAATTTAATAATTAGTTAGTCAGAGTCATGTGAGCCACAAGATGGTAGACTAGGCATTTTTTCCTGATCCCCATAACCTCTGAAACTTCTCCAAAACAGAAATTATGAACAAACAATAAAGCAACTTTAGCTGTCTCCATCATCAAGGATACCATAATTCAAAATAAAATAAAATAATTCCCCCACAAAAGCAACAGGAAGTAACACTCACTGACCTTGAGCTCCCTAAACACTTTTCCACATTCCATATTATCCAGAGAGAGACTGCACTAGATCCAAGAACATAATGCAGATTTACATTGAAATCCACCCCTGGTTCCCCCTCCCTCTTCGCAGTGCCATGGAGACCTCAGCTCCAAGCTGTAGAAATTTGCTCAGGCCTTGATAGCCAGGGGTGGCAACCTGGAAGCACCAGGTTAAGAACTGCCAATGCCTCTCTCTCTATATATATATATGTACTCTGAGGATAGCATTTCGCTTGGGGCTCACTCACTGGAAGAGTGTTGTGTGATCTGACCAGACAAGACTGGGTAGCCATTAAGGAACCCCTCTGGCTTTGAAAAACTCAGATGTTGGTGCTTCTCTGTCTGGTAACTATGTATGTAATGCTTTGGACAGACAGCTAGAAGCCTGTTTGCTGATTTGTGTTATTTGCTCTATTTATATAGTTTCTGCTTATAATTTCTGTTTGTGTTTTCTCTGAAGTTGAGGATGCTGACTTTTTTCCCCTGAGCTGTCAATGATATATGTGTGTTTAATTAAAGTGAGATTGTAAACTCCTTAAAGTTGCTTTCCTTAGAAAAGCAGATAAAAGAACCTGTGCTGGCAGCCCTCCTGTGTGCTGGTGTTATTGGTCTTACACAGCCACAGCAGTAACAGCAAGTAGCATCGTTGTTACAATGACGAGCTAAGTTCACTTGTTTATATTTTGTCAAAGAGACAATTGGGAACAATGGGAGGATTTTGAGCAGGTGAGTCAAAGGAGGAATTATGTGTTTAAGGAAGACTGGCTGGAGCTGCTAGTTGTTTGTGTAGGAGAGTTGGGGAAAAGGTAGAGACTGGAGGGAAGAAGACCAATTAAGAGATTATTACAATAGTATAAGGGAAAGAGGCAGCTTGGTGGCTCAGTGGATAGAGTGCTAGGCCTGAAGTCAGGAAGATCTGAGTTCAAATCTGACCTCAGACATATAATAGCTGTGTGACCCTAGGCAAGCTACTTAACTTTGTTTGCTTCAGTTTGCTGGAGAAGAAAATGGCAAACCACTTCAGAATCTTTGTCAAGAAAGCCCCAAATGGGGTCACAAAGTGTCAGACATGGCTGAAAATGACTGAATGACAATATGAATGAAGGGTGATGAAACCTAGAACTAGAGTAGCAGTTGCGTTAATGGAAAAGGGGGCCAGTGAGAGAGAAGTAATAAGAGTTAGCTTAGGACTTCTCGCACCTGGAAGCTATCTTGAAAGGTGATTCATATCATCCTTCTGACTCTGGGCAGGACTGCACTCAAACTTTGCAAACAACCTCAAACAGTGATAATTTAGAGTTTTTTCTCCAATGAACTCTCTACTTAATGCTCTGTCTTTGCAAAGTCTCCAAGGCGCAGGTGCTGTGTTCCACTCTGACCCATTCTTCTCTCAGTTACCAAAGTGATTTTCTGGAAATGTAGGTCTCCTCATATCACTGGCCCTCTCAACAAACTCCAAATGCTCCTCATTACTTCCAGGATTGAATATATATCAAGTTATATGTTGCTCATTTAAAGCCTTTTACAGACTGGCCCCTTCCCACCTTTCCTGATCACTTCCCTCCATGCATCCACCTACCCCGACCTACTTGCCCTTCATATGTGAGATTCCATCTAGACTCCATTCATTTGTAGGTTGAGAATTCCTTCCCTCTTCACCATTGTCTCTTAGTTTCTCTGGCTTATTTCAAGAGTCAGCTCAGCTGTCACATTCTGAAGAAAGCCTTTCACATTCCCCTAAGGTTCTAGAGCCTTGCCCTTTACAGTGAAGAGTCTAAGCTGGGTTGAAAGCAGAAAAGTTTTATTAGGAGGAAAATCAGAGACTAGTGCCAAGGCCCCCAATACAAGGTACAAAGGAACCCATAGCCAAGGAGAGACAAGGGAGATTTATGCTTAAAAACCACAAAAGAGAGGTTCAGGGATGGGTTGGGAAAAAGAATGGACAATCTTTACCAGGAACAGGTGGACATAGGAGCAGGATACTTGGCAGGAACAGTTGACCGCTGTAGTAGGAAGGCCGAATTTATGATCTCAAATATAATCATGTATATGTTTGAATGGTCTGAAATCGCAAGGTATGAGAGATTCTCTAAGGAGAAAACAACAAGAAATTTATTTAGGCCCCACCGCAGCAAAAACTTGAACCAGCCTCCCCATTCCAACATCTTGACAAAAAGACTCCAGGCCCAGAAAGCCCATTT
>JAQQSZ010012888.1:0-11897 GCA_028646595.1 Phalanger gymnotis | reverse complement strand
ACATACACACATATATATGTATATATATGTATGTATACATATATATTATGTGTGTGTGTGTACATACATACATATGGAAGCTGAAAATGGTGTGGATAAGGATGAAAGTCCTTAGAGAGGTAACATGAAAGAGAGGTCCAAAAGAGGGCAGCAAGGTAGAAAATGAAGAAATGACTGGCCTGGGTGCCTTCCTAAAATGAACATTTTGGTGAAATCTCTGTCCTCTCTTCAATCGGAGAAATCTCCGGGGCAGAGGGTACAAATGAAGTGCGAGCCTGATTGTGGCTCTAAAATTGCGTGAGCAGAAATCAAAAGGTTCCCTTTCTACATATAAACCGTCTATATTCCCCCTTGCAAGAACTGAGAATGTTCAAAATTGTAGCTATTTATGGCACTTACACAGACATTGAAGATAAGCATGGTCAATTTGCAGTAGGTTGGTATTGTTTGAGTGTTGGGCTTTCCCATCTAGCTCAGGCAGAATCAAGAATGTTAGCTACTGCACGTTCTTGCTTCCCACCTTCATTGTCTCTAATTGCTCTCTTCAACAGAACAGAAATCATTATGTCCACCTATATCCATCGTCTCAGAAGTAAAGAAAGATTAATGTCTCCCATTCCTTGGATTGGAAATAATTTATAAATGGATATTTATATGGAATTTATAAATGGAATTGGAATTTATAAATGGAATTTATGGATGGAATTTATAAATTTATACATGTAAATTACATTTTTCCCATTGCCACTATTTCATGCTATCTTTTTACTCTTCCTTTTTTTAGAATAGCACATAATATAATTTAGAAATTCCATTATTTTTGGCCTGTCTTTTCTTGGTCACGCTGACAATGAAATTCCATTTGCAAGAAATTTTTTCAAAGCCTCCTTAATGCTAATGCCTTTCCTCTGTTGATTATTTCCAAATTATGTGTGTGGTTAATTCACATATAAACATACATACTCATACACACACATACATACATATATACTTACATAATTTTTCATGTCATCTTCTCCATTAGATTGTCAGATCTTTGAGTACAGGGATTGTCTTTTGCCTTTCTAAGACTCTCCAGTGTAATCACAGTCCCTGACACATAATAAATGCCTAATAAATGATTATTGACTGATTGACTGAAGTCAAACAGAAATGTCTCAGTATTGGCAATCTCTTAGGAAACAACAACTCCACATGCCAGGTCCACATTTTAAGAGATATGATGTCCCCTACTCTGAGAAATACTGGCCATCATGCATGTGTAATTTATGAAAAAGGATAAATAGAAGCTGGTATTGCCTTTTCTATCCATTAAGAAAAATGTGCACATTTAAAGTGGAACTGTTTCAGAGATATATGCTTTCTAGGTCCATTTATGCCACATGTCAAGGGTCCAAAAATAAATAGATGGCTAAAAGGAAATATGGTAACTTACTTATCCCAACATTTGCCTATTGAATTGGATAATATTTTCCTTGAAAATAATTCAGTAATATAAATATGAATAGTTCAGTATAACAATTCAGTAAAATAGAAAATCCTGGATTAAACGCCAGGAGAATTTATAATCTAAGCTCTGCTACTAACTTATCACTTAGTACTAACTTACTCAACATCTTCTTTGAGGCTCAGTTTCCCTCTTTTTAAAATTATTTGTGTAGGGGATATGATGGGTTAGGCTAGAACAGTGTTTTAACAATCTAACTTCTGCTACTGACTGGCAAAATATCTAAATTCACTACCTTAGATTGTCCTACTTTCTATAACCACAAGAGAATTGCCCCCAAAAATTCAGAAGAAAGGAGTAAGATAGAGTGAGAGCAAGAGGAGGACAAAGAATTCCTATATATAAAGGTGTAGCATTCATATGAAGGAGTTAACACAAGTTTTATCCCGATTTGATAAGTGAGAAAATCAAGATTATGAGAAGTTAGGTCACTTTACCATGGTCACACAGACAATAAGAGGTGGCACCAGGTCTTCAGACTCTTGAATCCAGTGGTCTTTCTAAAATCATGTCAGGCCTGAGAGGGAAATTCACTTTTTCGAGAGGTTGTCAAAGTTCTCTAGACTTCCTAAAATTTTGTTGTGAGCAAAAATATGTTATATGAATATATGAAGTCAAAAATATGAAGAATATAAGTCTTAGAAAATATCTCAACTTATATCACAACCTAATCTGGAATGAGGATGCACTCTATAACAATCCAGACGACTAGTTATCTGGTCTTAGTGAAAATCTCTCCTAACCCATACAATATCTATGGTCTCATTCAGCCTATATCCCCACGAATCATGCTGTCTAGCAAATATTAGATTCCCTCAAATCATATGTGGCACTTCCTACTGCTTAGTCTGGCTACAAGAAAGTCCAGTTTTGTCAAACACCATCAGCAAGTGTCCAGCTTCCTGCCAGCAAAAGGAAGGCTTGGACACTTAACAATCCATGGTGAGAATATGCTTTCATGCAACAAGCCACTTTACTCAAATGACTATCTTTCCTTCCCCTCTATCACTACACATTTTAGTCATCATATTCACATGCCAACTGTTTTACATGCAATTGAAAAGAAAATTTCCCGAATTTTCAAATGTTCATGAGGGTATGTATCTTTTTAATGACAAGCATTTCCCATCACATTAGTAAAGGTTCCAATTGTAGATGGTGTCTCTAAATCATTTACATATTTTTGTGTGCGTTATTGTTTCAATGTTGATAAATGTTTTTTTAAATAACCCAAACTTTTTTTCTCTTTTATGCAGTATTACAGGAATAATTTCTAGATGATAGTTTTGAAAGAGAAAAAAAGGTTTTGTGGTGATTTCAGGCTATCCAAAAATCATTGGGATATGAAAGATGTTACTAACAATCTGGCTGAAACAAATCCTGAATTACTATCAATATGGCAAATCTAAGTTATTTTCAAATCTGTGACCCAGTGGAATGTTACATCATTTTTCCAAGCAAGGTCTTGCAAAAATGTCTTCTGGAAGAATTCCATCTTGGGAACCTAGTTTATTCTCCAAGTGTTTACTTATTTTAAAATACCAATTGTGGCATTGTTCAGTTATTTGAGGGCTATATTTTTTCAGAAAAGATCATAAAATGATGGTTCTCCCTCTTATCTCCCAATTATTCTGTCATATTAAGGGCTATACTGATAAAGAATAAAAAAAGGCAGGGAGCAAAAGAAACTACTTGACAAGAACATATGGCAAAGGAGTCAGAATTTCTCATGGACTAGATTTCATGTAAGCTGAAGGCCTCATTTGAAAAATAATTCCTTTTTTCAATATGAGAGAGAAGTATGGAAAAGATTATCCTGGGTGACTAGGAGAGAAGAGGAAGTGCATGTTTTCTTCTTTCTGTATCTTTGAGCAGAACATATATATTTCAGATTCAGAAGACCTGGAACCATCATCCATATTAACCTAGAAAAATGATTTAGAATCTAAAAAAAAGTATGGTAGCTTTTCTGGCCTCAAAAACAAAGTCCTCTATACCTCTTCACAGCTAGTTTTTATGAACCAGCTTCTTTGTATTTAAATTCTTTGGGAACAATGGATAACTGACTGAGTCTTTGAGTGTTGTCTCATATCCAAAGAAAGAAACACAAATCTATCAAAAAGAGGCTGGCAAAGTTGGGAGGCTTCTATTTTTTGCTGCAAAGTGGTGGGAACCACTAGTTCCTGTGCAGAAATCAGGCTGGTCTGTGATCAAAGAAAATAAAACTATTTATAATTCTTCCCCATGAACTCATATGAAGTTAATGAAATCAATGTAAAACATGAATGTTGACATTAGTAAGCTTTGAGGGGAACTAAAATTTCACTAGAAGCAGTATGTTTTGGTTGAACAAGCATGAGTTTAAACTCAGGACTTGAATCAAATATCGATTCTTCTTACTAATTGTGCAACCTTGAACAAGTCATTTAATCCCTTGACCTCAGTTTCCTCATCTGTAAAATGAAAATAAAAGCAATAGTTCACAGAGTTGTTGTAACAATCAAATGAGATAACATGCATTGTACTATGCAAGTCTTAAAAGGCTATTTCAATGTATTATAGCTATTTTTAGTAGTTATGATAATGATGGTAATGATGATGATGATGATAATGATGATGATGATGATGATGATGATGGTGATGATGATGATGATAATGTGGCAGGCACTTCCTAGGTACTGTAGATAAAAAGACAAAAAAATAAAAAAAAAACTTTCCCTCAAGTAGCATACATTCTATAGTGAAGACTTTTAATACCATGATATAAACTAAGCACTTATATGGCATGGCTCTCATCATCAATGTCCTTCAAAAAGAATTCCACCTGCTTGCTTGCTATGCAAATGCCTAAATCAAGTTTTCTCTTGTATCTTTTCTAGCATGAGAATTATGACAATCTTGCCTTCAAAAAATACCCAATCACAGAAATCACCCCATTTCCTCCAAATAAACCTCCAAGTTTCCTACCAAATTGATGGCTTTGAACATTATGGTGAACTTCATTTCTCACTCTTATAAGATTATACTCAATCTCTATCTCTGGCTCACTACACATTTCAAATTCATTTTCTCCTTAGCAAGAATAGACTAGTTAATTGACACATTGTCCTCTCTGCTCCAATTCAATTCCTTACAACAATATACTTAACTATCACTCTTCATCTTATGCCAGATGCACCAGGCTAAACCTATTCTAGTAATGTTAGTGATATGGAAATTATAAAAAGGTAAGCTCCTTGAGAGAGACAGATAGTGGCACAGCAAATAGAACTCTGGGCCTGTAGTCAGGAAGACCTGACTTCAGATCCAGCCTCAGACATTTACTGGGCAAGTCACTTAACTTCCGTTTGCTTTGGAGGTAGCTAGGTGGCTCAGTGGATAGAGTGCTGGACTTATAGAGTGGAGATAGACCTTGGTTCAAATCCAGCCTCGGACACTGTACTTGTACTTACAAGGTACACTTACCTTGTAAGCCTGGGCAAGTCAGTTAATCTTTGTTTGCTTTAATCATTTAAAGCCCTTCATGAACTAATCCCAACCTTTCTTACCAGCTTATTAAGTATTTCTCCCCTTCACTCATTCTACAATCCAGTCAACTTTGTCTACTTACTATTCTTCACATGTGCCACTCCATGCACCATCTTTATGCCTTCATATTTGTTATTCCCTATACCTACAATGCACTCCCTTCTCACCTGCACCTCTTGGACTCCCTAACTTGCTTGAAGGGTCAAATCCAGCAATTCTTCTTACATGAAACCTTTTCTAGACCCCACAATTGCTAGTGCTTCCTCCACCAAATGACCTGGCATCTATTTTATATATATTTTACATGTACCTATACATGTACACTTTATGTTTCCCAACAGAATATAAACTCTCATGGCAAGGGTTTATTCACTTCTTTTTTGTTATGCTTACCATCTAGCCTGGTTCCTGTACTTAATAAATGCATTTTGATTAATTGATTAAAATACCTTCTTTGGCCCTTAGGTATTCGTTGATCACACTTCACAATTGTCTTTCCTGGAATGTAGGAGGATAAGGAAATGAATGCAAATATTCCTATCTTCTTACTTTGCATTATTTTAACATGGAATTCATTTCACAGTGTGTTTATGTCAGAAGAGATCTTGCATATTCTAAAAGCCAATACTCTGCCTTTATAAAAAGGGAACTGAATTCCACAGAGATTAAATGATTTACTCAGATTCTCAAATAGTTTGTGATAGAGCAAACTTTCTCTAGAGTCTTGTGGACAGCATGGAATCATTTGAGTTAGATCTTAGACTAGGTGGCTTTGGAACTCATAATGATCTTATGCTAAGAGTTGCAACTAATATGTTGAAATCAATCTCACAACCTCATTCATTTAAAAATGTAAGTAGCGACAATGTTTAGGGTATTCCTCCTTTCTCTTCATATTTTTAGAAGGCTTTGTGTTTTCAAATCTTAAAGTGTTCCTTAAATAACTGCTATTATTTTCAATAGATTTTAAGTTTTTATGTTTCAATCACCTATTTTACATGAGGAACAAACAATTTTCTGTTACAATTTTTCCCATAATCATTGTTACCTTCTATTCTAATCAACAAACAACGAGGTGGCGCAATGGATAGACCACCAGGCCTGGAGTCAGAAAGATCTGAGTTTGAATCTGGCCTCAGACACTTACTAGGTGTGTAAGCCTGGGCAAGTCACTTAACCCAGTGGACTAAATATAAGTCAATTTTAAAAATTGAGCTGGAGAAGGAAATGGCAAAATACTCCAGTATCTTTGCTAAGAAAACCTCAAATGGAGGCACAAAAAAGGTCAGATACAATTGAACAACACTTCTAGTCAAACGTAGACAACAATCATTCATCAAGCAGTTAATATGTGCCATGTATTGGGCTAAGCACTGAGAGCACAAAGAAAGGCAAAAAGCAATTCTTATCATTGAGAAAACATTTAAGAAAAGCTCGTCTGTTTTCAGTTTTCATAGATCTATCTTTTATTTTAATTCAGAAGGCAAGAACCATCTAAGCTCTTGACACTTTAACCACAATAGCTATAACTACGATGTTTCTTTGATGTTTGTAACATCAAAACGGTCCTGATAAAATCAGAGTTGGAATGCATTGTGCCCCATTTTAAATGGTCATTTTTCATATTCTCGAAAAAGAGAGGAAAAATGGCATAGTGGATAGCACACCAGCCTGGATGTTTGGTAGGTGGGTTCATGCCTTGCTTATGACATATAGAAACTATGTGACTAAATATAAGTCATTTAACTTCTCATTATTCCTAATAAGTCTCTAAGCTGATTGGTTGCAGATATGGTTCTGTAATCCATTAATGTAGTGAGTTCCCTTATAGAAAGTATATCAAACATCCAGAAAATAATTAATAGCTGACATTTATTATTTTCAGAGTTTATATATTATTTAATTTTATCTTTATAACCAACATGTAATATAAGTTTCATAGGTGTTATTATTCATTTTGCAGAACTGAGACTCATAGAGCTGTTAAATTACTTATCTATGGTCTCACAGATATTAGATCCTATAAATCAGATTCAAATTCAAGTCTTCCTGACTCCTGGTTCAAGGCTTTTTAAGTATAGTTACACTAAAGATCTTGCACCATTTATGAGAGAGCATTTGATTAGTAGTGTCATGTAGTTATACCAATGCTGCACATTTTAGCTGAAGATCTTGCACATCATCTTTACTGTTATTTTCTGATGAGTCGGTAGAAAGTAACATTGATATTAGGGGAAAATAAACTGTAACACAGCAAGAAGACAAACACTGGGAAAATGCTCCTTCAGCTGACACAGCAAGAAACAGGGATTGGTTTATTCTTTTTGTTGAACACATAGAACTTAGATATTAGAATAAGAGAAAACTCCCTTCCTGCTGTGGCCAGCTGTAAGACTAAAGCATACTCAGTAGTAAAGGAATGCAAGATTAGATTCTATTATGGCATATTTCAAGTTACCCTACCCAGAAAAGAAATTAGAAATTCACGAAATTCACATTCATATTTAATCAGTAGTGGCCCATAATTTGTCCTTCATAAGACTACCTTAGGTCTTCTTGGAAAATTTCAAGATGTGAATGTGTATAAATTTCAGTTTGAGTTCAAAGAATACTGCATGATAAACCAAATTATTTCAAGGAAGTTTTCTTTTGCTTCCTGAACCGTTGCTTTAGAATCACAATTGTTTTTGATTGGAGGGAGAGAGGAAAAAGTAGACTTAAAGAGGAATGGAGAATTATTTTCCTGAAATAAATTAACAAATTTTACTGCCTCATAGGCACAGTGTATGAATCATAAAATGAATGATAGGGTGACAAAAGTAATTAAGCTATCTATGTGCCAGAGAAAGACTTAATAGTGATGCCTTCTTCTACCTTTTGGTTTATCTATTACTCAGTTCTTAGCGTGGAGACAGAACCATTTGTAGAGAGTGTGATTGGCTCACTTTGAAAGGCAGCGCAATTTGTGAGTCTGCTGCCAGAGTCAGCTTTGCCTTCTGAGTTTTGGTTACAAGGGAATGTAGTTGCTGGGAGCCAGTGTTTTTGGGGATTAGAATAAATTAAGGAGGGACAAAAAACACACACAAACACAAAAAGTATTTCCCAAAGGCAGTGGGGAACTCAAAGGTATGTGTTCCCGCTACTGGGAGAACAAAAGCTAGGAGTTAAAATGCATGAGCCTTGGAGGGTTTCCATGATTTAAAAGCAAAGAACATGCATTAAGAGTGTGATGAGTGGCCTGAAAACTTCACAGGTTGCAATTGACATTTTCCCATGCAATCTGCTCATATCCTTCATTTTTATCTTTTTAACTTCAGAGGGAACTAAATATTATGCATGAAAACTTAGCTTTCCTAAAGAGGACCTAATGGTGATTGTCTAGGGCAATTGGTTTATTACTTTTTAATATCTAGAATAAAATTTTACAAGTCATAGAAGGCATATAGAGTTTGCAGTTATTATTGAGCATTCTTTTAAGTGTCATGAATTTTAAAGTTACAACTACCTCCAAGCTGCCTAAAAGCACATTTTTTAAAAATCCAGTAAATCATACACATACACACACACACACACACACACACACACGCATGTACACACAAACACATTAAAAAAAACTCGGTACAAATTAATTCCATTGTCTCAATTGGCCTGCTGCAGTACACATAATCAAGGATTTAATGAACTGAGTAATTTCCTAGGAAGCCAGATAACATGTAGAAAATCATAGGACATTCCCCAACACGCAAATTAAGCATTCTAGATAATTATAGAGAGAGAAACAGAGGAAGCAAAAGGACAAGAGGAAGGTGAGACACAGAGAGAGAGAGAGAGAGAGAGAGAGAGAGAGGAGGGGAGGGAGAGAGAGAGAAGAAAATAGTATGGAGAAAAATATACAATTAGTAGACATACCTGTAAATGTGTGTGGAATGAATTCACCCATAAAATGGAAGCGGTTAGCATAATGGATTAAAAAGGAGACCCCAGCAATATGTTGCTTATAAGAAACACAATTAAAACAGAGTTAAAATAAGGGGCTAGAGCAGAATCTATTATACTTCAGATAAGGCAAAAACAAAGGCAGTGGTAGTGATCATGATCTCAGATAAGGAAAAAGCAAAACTAGAGATAATTAAATGAGATAAGTAGGAAAACTATTACTAAAAGGCACTATAGACAATAAAGTAATAATACTACCAAACCCACCAAAGGGCATAGCATCCAAAATCTTTAGGGAAAGGTTAAATGAATTACAGTAGGGAACAGTAAAAATAATCTACTGGGGGACCTCAGCTTTCCCCTCTCTGAGCTAGATAAGTTTATTGATAAAATAAATAAGACAGAAGCTAAGGAGATGAATACAATCTTAGAAAAGTTAGATATGATAGGTCTCTGGGGATAAATGATTGGGGATAGAAAGGAATATACCATTTTCTCAGCCATATACCGCATCTTCACAAAAAACAACCACGCATTAGGGCAGAAATAACTTACAACCAAATGCAAAAAAGCAGAAATATTAAGTGCATAGTTTTCAGACTATAATGGAATAAAAAATGCATTCAATAAAGGGTCATAAAAGATTAAAAATTAAATGGAAACTAAATCATCAAATTCTAAAGAATGAATGGATCACAGAAAAAAATCACAGAACCAATCAATAAATTCATTAAAGAGAATGACGACAATGAGACAGCACTCCAAAATTTGTAGGATACAGCCAAGGAATTAATGGAAACTTACATCTCTAAACTTAACTTAAAAAGAGAGCAGATTTGGGCATGCAATTAAAAAAAAGACTAGAAAAAGAACAGACTCAAAACATTCGATTAAATACCAAAAATGGACATCCTGAAAATTGAAAGAAAAAAAAAAAACTTAACAAAAAATCTACAAGCTGATTTTTTGAAAAAAAAATGAAGTGATATGAAAATTGATAAAGCATTGGTTGGTTTTATTAAAGCAAAGAAGAAAACCAAACTATTAGTATCAAAAATCAAAATGATGAATATCCCACCAATACAGATGAAAATAAAGCAATTATTAGGAGTTATTTTATTCAATTATATACCAGGAAAACACATAATGTACCTGGGGCAGATGAATATTTATGGAAATATATGCTACCCAGATTAATAGAAGAGGAAATAGAATATTTGAAATCCTATCTTAGAAAGTGAAATTGAATAAGCCATAAATGAGCTCCCTAACAAAAAAATCCCACAGATCAAATGGATTTAAGAGTGTATTGCATAAAACATTTAAGGAAGAATTAAGCCCAATACTACATAAACTATTTGAAAAAAATAGATAAAGAAAGACTCAACGAATTCCTTTTATGACACAAATGTGGTTTTTAATATGTAAATCAGGAAGAGCAAAATTATAGTAAAGAAGACTATAGACCAACTACTTTAGTGAATATTGATGCAAAATATTTTAGTAAAATGACAGGAAAGATATTACAGCAAAATATCACAAACATCATATGCCATGACCAGATGCAATTTATACTAGGACATCAAGGCTATTTCAATATTAGGAAAACTATAAACATAATTGCCCATATCAATAACAAAAAAACAAAAATCATATCATTATATCAATACATTCAGAAAAGTCTTTTGACAAAATACAACATCCATTCTTATTAAATGTATTAGAAACCATAGGAATCAATGAAGACTTTCTTAAAATGATAACAAATATCTATATAACAATAAAGTAAGCATTATCTATAATGGGAATAAAATTGAAGCTTCTCTAATAAGATCAGGGGTAAAGTAAGTATGTTCATTGTTGCTATAAAATTCTAGCTGTATCAACAAGAAAAGGAAAAGAAATTGAAGGAATAAAACTAGGCAATGAGGAAAGAAAACTCCCAATCTTGCAGATGACATGATGTTATAATTAGAGAACTCTAGAGAATCATCTATAAATTGGTCCAAACAACTAACAACTTTAGCAAAGTAGCAGGAAATAAACCCACCTAAATCATTAGCATTTCTTTATACTACCAACAAAAGCAGGAAGGCATAGAAAGATAAATGCAATTTAAAATAATTACAAACAACATAAAATAATTGAGAGTATTCCTGTTGAGACAAGACCAGGGATTTATATTAACATAATTACAAAACACTCTTCACACTACTAAAGACAGATCTAAATAATTAGAGGAACACTAATTGCTCATGGGTAGGCCAAACCAAAATAATAAAAATGACAGCTCTATATGGTAATTTATTTAGTCAGTACAAATCACTCAAACTATGAAAGATTTATTTTAGAGTTAGAAAAATAATAACATTCACCTGGAAAAAAACAAAATGTCATGAATACCAAGGAAACAATAAAAAAAATGTGAAAGAAGGTAACCTAGAAGTACTATATTTTAAACTGTATTATAAAGTGGTATTCTTTTTTTTTAAATTTATTTTTGACATGTTTGGTTTTCAGCATTGATTTTCACAGGAATTTGAATTACAAATTGTCTCCCCATTTCCTCCCCCCACCACTCCAAGATGGTGTACACTCTGGTTACCCTGTACCCCAGTATGCCCTCCCTTCTGTCGCCCCATTCCCCTCTCCTCCCCCTTTCCTTTCCTTTCTTGTAGGGCAAGATAAATCTCTATGCCCCATTGCCTGTGCATCTTATTTTCTAGTTGCATGAAAAAAAAAGGTTTTACTTTTGAACATCTATTTTTTTAAAACCTTGTGTTCCAAATTCTCTTCCCCCTTCCCTTCCCATCCACCCTCCCTAAGAATTCAAGCAATTCAACATAGGCCACATGCGTAACATTATGTATAACCCTTCCACAATACTCATGTTGTGAAAGACTAACTATATTTTGCTTCTTCCTAA